>WNWK01004727.1:50000-80000 GCA_009830355.1 Cherax destructor
TACTACTGGTACTACCAGTGCTACTACTGGTACTACCAGTGCTACTACTGGTACTACCAGTGCTACTACTGGTACTACCAGTGCTACTACTGGTACTACCAGTGCTACTACTGGTACTACCAGTGCTACTACTGGTACTACCAGTGCTACTACTGGTACTACCAGTGCTACTACTGGTACTACCAGTGCTACTACTGGTACTACCAGTGCTACTACTGGTACTACCAGTGCTCACTGGTACTACCAGTGCTACTACTGGACTACCAGTGCTACCACTGGTACTACCAGTGCACTACTGGTACTACCAGTGCTACTACTGGTACTACCAGTGCTACTACTGGTACTACCAGTGCTACTTCTGTTACCTGTGCTACTACTGGTGCTACTACTGGTGCTACCAGTGCTGTTGCTGGTGCTACCAGTGCTGCTACTGGTGCTACAGGTGCTACTACTGGTACTACTGGTGCTACTGGTGCTACCAGTGCTACTGGTGTTACCAGTGCTACTACTGGTGCTACCAGTGCTGCTGCTGGTGCTACCAGTGCTGTTGCTGGTACTACCAGTGCTGCTACTGGTGCTGCCAATGCTACTACTAGTGTTACCAGTGCTGCTACTGGTGCTACCATTGCTTCTACTGGTGCTACCAGTGCTACTACTGGTGCTATCAGTGCTACTACTGGTACTACTAGTGCTACTACTGGTGCTATCAGTGCTACTACTGGTACTACCAGTGCTACTACAGGTGCTGCTACTGGTGCTACTACTGGTGCTACCAGTGCTACTACAGGTGCTACCAGTCCTGCTACTGGTGCTACTACTGGTGCTACCAGTGCTACTACTGGTGCTACCAGTGCTGCTACTGGTGCTACTACTGGTACTACCAGTGCTACTACAGGTGCTACCAGTGCTGCTACTCGTGCTACTGCTGGTCCTACCAGTGCTACTACTGGTGCTTCCAGTGCTGCTACTGGTGCTAGCAGTGCTGATACTGGTGCTAGCAGTGCTGCTACTGGTGCTAGCAGTGCTGCTACTGGTGCTAGCAGTGCTACTACTGGTGCTACTAGTGTTGCTACTGGTGTTACCAGTCCTACTACTGGTGCTACCAGTGCTGCTACTGGTGCTACCAGTGCTACTACTGATACTACCAATGCTACTATGGTGCTACCAGTGCTACTACTGATACTACCAATGCTACTATGGTGCTACCAGTGCTGCTACTAGTGCTACCACTGCTGCTACTGGTGCTACCAGTGTTACTACTGGTACTACCAGTGCTACTACTGGTACTACCAGTGCTACTACTGGTACTACCAGTGCTACTACTGGTACTACCAGTGCTACTACTGGTACTACCAGTGCTACTACTGGTACTACCAGTGCTACTACTGGTACTACCAGTGCTACTACTGGTGCTACCAGTGCTGCTACTGGTGCTACCAGTGCTGTTACCAGTGCTACCAGTGCTGCTACCAGTGCTACCAGTGCTGCTACCAGTGCTGCTACTGGTACCAGTGCTGCTACTGGTGCTACCAGTGCTGCTACTGGTACCAGTGCTGCTACTGGTGCTACCAGTGCTACTACTGGTACTACCAGTGCTGCTACTGGTGCTACCATTGCTACTACTGGTGCTACCAGTGCTACTACTGGTGCTAGCAAGGTTGTTCTGACATATATAACCAATTTTAACCAATTTAACCAGAAATGTTAATGAGGATAATTGATTTATGTTCCCACAAAGGTTAATGTAGTTTCAAGTCTATCTACTACACGAGAGTTGCTTAATGGGTTTCAAGCCTATCTTCTACACGAGAATTGGGTAATGGGGTTTCAAGACTATCTACTACGCGAAGGTCATTAAGGCTGCATGTCACCTGTACACCACCAGTCAAGAATACTTTAATTTCTAATATACTGATTAATGTAAACTAACAGTGTACATACACTGAGATATACACCTCAGTGTATATACCCTGAGATATACACCTCAGTGTATATACCCTGAGATATACATCTCAGTGTATATACCCTGAGATATACATCTCAGTGTATATACCCTGAGATATACATCTCAGTGTATATACGCTGTGATATACACCTCAGTGTATATAAAATGAGATATACACTGAAATATACACTTCTCAGTGTATATACACTGAAATATACACTTCTCAGTGTATATACACTGAAATATACACTTCTCAGTCTTTTTACACTGAAATATACACTTCTCAGTGTATATACACTGAAATATACACTTCTCATTGTATATACACTGAAATATACACTTCTCAGTGTATATACACTGAAATATACACTTCTCAGTCTTTATACACTGAAATATACACTTCTCAGTATTTATACACTGAAATATACACTTCTCAGTCTTTATACACTGAAATATACACTTCTCAGTATATATACACTGAAATATACACTTCTCAGTGTATATACACTAAAATATACACTTCTCAGTGTATATACACTGAGATATGCACCCCTTACTGTATATACACTAAGGGGTGTATATCTTAGTGTATTCTCAAAACTACTACAAGACTGAAGGACTGACCCCCTTAAAACTACTACTACAAGACTGAAGGACTGACCCCCTTAAAACTACTACTACAAGACTGAAGGACTGACCCCCTTAAAACTACTACTACAAGACTGAAGGACTGACCCCCTTAAAACTACTACTACAAGACTGAAGGACTGACCCCCTTAAAACTACTACTACAAGACTGAAGGACTGACCCCCTTAAAACTACTACTACAAGACTGAAGGACTGACCCCCTTAAAACTACTACTACAAGACTGAAGGACTGACGACCATCGCAGCTAATCGCTAATTACTCCAGCATACAAGTGATTAGTTAAGTCTTATATGACAGATAATTATGTGATCCAGTGTGAGTTACCCATCGATGAGTTATTAGTGGGGAGGTGGGGTGTAGGTGGGGAGGTTGTGGTGGTGTAGGTGGGGAGGTAGAAGTGGTGTAGAAGGGGAGGTTGAGGTGTAGGTGGGGAGGTAGAAGTGGTGTAGAAGGGGAGGTTGAGGTGTAGGTGGGGAGGTTGAAGTGGTGTAGAAGGGGAGGTTGAGGTGTAGGTGGGGAGGTTGTGGTGGTGTAGATGGGGAGGTAGAAGTGGTGTAGAAGGGGAGTTTGAGGTGTAGGTGGGGAGGTTGAAGTGGTGTAGAAGGGGAGGTTGAGGTGTAGGTGGGGAGGTTGAGGTGGGGTAGGTGGGGAGGTAGAGGTGGTGTAGAAGGGGAAGGAGGGGGACGTTGTGGAGATGGGGAGGTTGGGGAGGTGGGTGGGGGTAACGCGCAGGTCAGCCTCACTTAAAGGGTAAGTAACAGAGTCCAACAGTACCATGGCTCTCATCCCCACTTCTGTTAACGATACCCCTTAACAGAAAAACAGGAGCTACCCACCCCCCTACCTCGAATCAGACCTTAATACCTCTCATTTATCACCTGTGTAACCCCTCACCCTATAGATGTATATATATATATATATATATATATATATATATATATATATATATATATATATATATATATATATATACACATTATTTGTTAGAAATAGTTTTATAGGCCTTTAACATTAATGTAAGACCTAATCGGTGGCGTAGGCTTCTAACTCGCCAATAAAGGCTTTAACTATCGCTATTAAATTCGAAAATACCTCCAGCAGTGAATCTCATGACTGTGTGTGTGTGTGTGTGTGTGTGTGTGTGTGTGTGTGTGTGTGTGTGTGGGTCCGTCAGTCCCTTCGTGCACGTTCGCCTTAACCTAATTGTCTTACAGGAGTTGAGTCTCAGCTCCTGACCTTAAGGCTGAAAAAGTATTTCCTGGCATCCGTGTGATTCATCTGTATCATTAGTTTCCACTCTGAGCCTCTCCCCTAGGCCTCTCGTTTCAAAAGTCTATCACTACCTGTTCTGTAAAAGCCTCTGGAGTATCTTGTATGTCGTAATAATGTCTTTCTTAATCAGACCATCACCATTGAAGACGTAGGTTTGAGGTGGTCAATCCCTCAGCCTGAGTTCTGCTCCATAGCCTGGAACATTGTTCCAGGCTATGTAGTCATAGCCTGGAACATTGTTCCATGCAATGTATTATTGGTATTGTATAGTGTATCCAGACTATGTGGCAATGGTCCAGCAATTCTGGGCCTGTTCTGTACCCGTGTTGACCTGGGTTGGGTAACTGCTTCGATTCTATGTTTGTGTCAGTCTTGCTTCCTATAACCCTTGCAAAAATCCTGACAGTGTTGGATGTTAGTGTTATCAGTATGCTTTTGTTGCAGGTTTACAGCCCTTTTTGTTGCAGGTTTACAGCCCCTTTTGTTGCAGGTTTGCAGCCCCTTTTGTTGCAAGTTTGGGGTGGCTGGGTGTGAGGTCTTTCCATCTGCCCAAAATGCCCCGGGCATGATAGTGGCTTTCTTTGTACTTAGCAAACCAAAATTGTAATTACACATTGTAACCTTTACAAAGAAATAAAATCTTTATCTTGTATGAGCCAGTAGGTCTTACTTAGGTCTTGCTTAGGTCTTACTTAGGTCTTACTTAGGTCTTACTTAGGTCTTACTTAGATCTTGCTTAGGTCTTGCTTAGGTCTTACTTAGGTCTTACTTAGGTGTTCCTTCGTTATGTTCTTATTTAAAGACTTTGGGATGACACCTGTGGCCAGGCTTCATCTCCATAAAATATTTATTACATCTTTATTGATGAAGCACCTGCACAGTAGGCTTCTTCAGTCAGATACTGAGTAGTAAAGATAATGTAATCAGTCCCTCAGCCGGAGAAGATTTCAGCTCCAGACCATGGAGCTGAACTCTTCTCCAGGCTGAGGGACTGACCGCCTCAAATACTTTTTCTTCAAGGTTGATGTACTGATTACGTCATCATTATTTCATTACTACTGCTGCCTTTGTATGTGACTGAAGAAGCCTGCTGTGTAGGGAAAACGTTTCATCAATAAAGCCAACTGTTGCACCTGTGTCTTAATGTTGCACGAGTCTTGGAAGTTAAGCTGTGTTTCTGGTAATATGTTCGGTGTTATATTCACCCTCTGGTCTTTCAGCCTATGTTGTACTCTGTGTCCGGTCTGCCCACACCTACAGTTACCATGACCATAAATTTATTCTGGTTGAACTCGAACAGCCACTAGCCTGATCTTGGAGCTTAGACTACTGGGAGAATCTAAGGGATTTAAACCTTTATGGTACACTAACGGGTAGAGACGTGATAAGGACGTAGAAGTTACTGTTGGGCACTTGTCTAAATAAGTCAAAATGGTATTCAGAGATCTCAGAATGACAGACGGGTTTAGAGAAGACGTGTTCATTGCAAGGTCGTTAGGTACAGTGATAGTCTGGGGAGACATGATTATGACGTAAAAATTACTGGCAGGAACGTGTGTTGTTGAAAAACAGCATACATGGCTTCAAGGATGGGTATGATTAAGTGTAGAGAGAATCTAAACCTATTACGTCAGGAGGGGCCAGGAGCTTGAGCTTGAGCATGGTAGGTAGCGCTCTAGCTTCATGCACGGAGGGCCCGGGTTCAATTCCCGACGGGGCCGAAACATTTCGAAGTGTTTCGTTACACACACACACACAACAGGCCTAGTGTCTAATCGACATGTACCTAGGACACAATGGTAACACACACACACACACACACACACACACAAAGACACACACACACACACACACACACACACACACACACACACACACACACACACACACACAAACAACAACACACACACACACACACAACACACACACACACACACACACACACACACACACACACACACACACACACACACACACACACAAACACACACACACACACACACACACACACACACACACACACACACAAACACACACACACACACACACACACACACACAACAACACACACACACACACACAACACACACACACACACACACACACACACACACACACACACACACACACACACACACACACACACACACACACACACACACACACACACACACACACACACACACACACACACACACACACACACACAACACACACACACACACACACACACACACACACAACACACACACACACACACACACACACACACACACACACACACAACACACACACACACACACACACACACACACACAACACACAACACACACACACACACACACACACACACACACACACACACACACAACACACACACACACAACACACACACACACACACACACACACACACACACACACACACACACACACACACACACACACACACACACACACACAACACAACAACACACACAACACACACACACACACACACAACACACACAACACACAACAAACACACACACACACAACACAACACACACAACACACACACACACACACACACACAGAGGCGAACAAAAGACCACAGATGACGTCAGAACTGCACTGGGTAGCGACTGACCTGCAGCAGCAGGGGGAGGGGAGGCAGAAGGAGGGAGGAGAGGAAGAATGGGAGGGAGGGAGGGAGGAGGGAGGGAGGAGGGAGGGAGGGAGGGAGGGAGGGAGGGAGGGAGGCAGAAGGAGGGGAGAGGAAGAATGGGAGGGAGGGAGGGAGGGAGGAGGGAGGGGGAGGCAGAAGGAGGGGAGAGGAAGAATGGGAGGGAGGGAGGAGGGAGGGAGGGAGGAGGGAGGAGAGGCAGAAGGAGGGGGAGAGGAAGAATGGGAGGGAGGGAGGGAGGGAGGGGGAGGGAGAGACAGGGAACATGAAGATGCTACAGATGACATTTTAGCTGTTGCACAACAGTAGCCACGGTAGTAACAACAGGAGCAGCAACAGCAGCGGCAGCTACAGTAGGAGCAGTAACAGTAGCAGCAGCAACAGTAGCAGTAATTGTAGAAGCAACAGCAGCAGCAACAACAGTAACAGCAACAGGAGCATCAGTAGCAACAGTATGTGTGTTAGAAAGTGTTTAATAAGTCAGAAGAACCTGTACTGAACCTAAGATGATTTCAAGAGTGAGGAGGAGGAGGAGAGAGGCAGAATGACGAGGAGGAGGAGGAGAGAGGCAGAATGACGAGGAGGAGGAGGAGGAGGAGAGAGGCAGAATGACGAGGAGGAGGAGGAGAGAGGCAGAATGACGAGGAGGAGGAGGAGGAGGAGGAGAGAGGCAGAATGAGGAGGAGGAGGAGGAAGAGAGAGGCAGAATGAGGAGGAGGAGGAGGAGGAGAGAGGCAGAATGAGGAGGAGGAGGAGAGAGGCAGAATGAGGAGGAGGAGAGAGGCAGAATGAGGAGGAGGAGAGAGGCAGAATGAGGAGGAGGAGGAGGAGGAGAGAGGCAGAATGAGGAGGAGGAGGAGAGAGGCAGAATGAGGAGGAGGAGAGAGGCAGAGAGGAGTCAAGATGAAAAATAATAAGAATGAGGGAAAAGTTTGGTTCGCTAAAAGCAAAGGGAAAGTTTTATCAGAGAGAGACTGAGATAACTACTGAGAGACTGAGATAACTACTGAGAGACTGAGATAACTACTGAGAGACTGAGATAACTACTGAGAGACTGAGATAACTACTGAGAGACTGAGATAACTACTGAGAGACTGAGATAACTACAGAGAGACTGAGATAACTACTGAGAGACTGAGATAACTACAGAGAGACTGAGATAACTACTGAGAGACTGAGATAACTACAGAGAGACTGAGATAACTACAGAGAGACTGAGATAACTACTGAGAGACTGAGATAACTACAGAGAGACTGAGATAACTACAGAGAGACTGAGATAACTACTGAGAGACTGAGATAACTACAGAGAGACTGAGATAACTACAGAGAGACTGAGATAACTACAGAGAGACTGAGATAGCTACAGAGAGACTGAGATAGCTACAGAGAGACTGAGATAACTACAGAGAGACTGAGATAGCTACAGAGAGACTGAGAAAACTACAGAGAGACTGAGATAACTACAGAGAGACTGAGATAACTACAGAGAGACTGAGATAGCTAGAGAGAGACAGAGATAACTTCAGAGAGACTGAGATAGCTAGAGAGAGACTGAGATAGCTAGAGAGAGACTGAGATAGCTAGAGAGAGACTGAGATAGCTAGAGAGAGACAGAGATAGTTAGAGAGAGACTGAGATAGCTAGAGAGAGACTGAGATAGCTAGAGAGAGACTGAGATAGCTACAGAGAGACTGAGATAACTACAGAGAGACTGAGATAGCTACAGAGAGACTGATAAAACTACAGAGAGACTGAGATAACTACAGAGAGACTGAGATAACTACAGAGAGACTGAGATAACTAGAGAGAGACTGAGATAACTACAGAGATAGAGAGTGACTGAGATAGCTAGAGAGAGACTGAGATAACTTCAGAGAGACTGAGATAGCTAGAGAGAGACTGAGATAGCTAGAGAGAGACTGAGATAGCTAGAGAGAGACTGAGATAGCTAGAGAGAGACAGAGATAGCTAGAGAGAGACTGAGATAGCTAGAGAGAGACTGAGATAGCTAGAGAGAGACTGAGATAGCTAGAGAGAGACTGAGATAACTACAGAGATAGAGAGAGACTGAGATAGCTAGAGAGAGACTGAGATAACTTCAGAGAGACTGAGATAGCTACAGAGAGAGAGAGAGAAGAGAGAGAGAGAGAGAGAGAGAGAGAGAGAGACTGAGATAGCTAGAGAGAGACTGAGATAGCTAGAGAGAGACTGAGATAACTACAGAGAGACTGAGATAACTTCAGAGAGACTGAGATAGCTACAGAGAGAGAGAGAGAGAGAGAGAGAGAGAGAGAGAGAGAGAAACTGAGATAACTACAGATAGATAGAGAGACTGAGATAACTACAGATAGAGAAAGAGAGACTGAGATAACTACAGATAGAGAGAGAGAGAGACTGAGATAACTACAGATAGAGAGAGACTGAGATAACTACAGAGAGAGAGAGACTGAGATAACTACAGAGAGAGAGAGAGACTGAGATAGCTAGAGAGAGACTGAGATAACTACAGAGAGAGAGAAAGAGACTGAGATAGCTAGAGAGAGAGAGAGACTGAGATAGCTAGAGAGAGACTGAGATAGCTAGAGAGAGACTGAGATAGCTAGAGGGAGACTGAGATAGCTAGAGAGAGACTGAGATAGCTAGAGAGAGACTGAGATAGCTACTATGAGACTGAGATAGCTAGAGAGAGAGAGACTGAGATAGCTAGAGAGAGAGAGACTGAGATAGCTAGAGAGAGAGAGACTGAGATAGCTAGAGAGAGAGAGACTGAGATAGCTACAGAGAGAGAGACTGAGATAGCTAGAGAGAGACTTAGATAGCTAGAGAGAGACTGAGATAGCTACAGAGAGACTGAGGTAGCTAGAGAGAGAGAGAGAGACTGAGATAGCTAGAGAGAGACTTAGATAGCTACAGAGAGACTGAGGTAGAAAAGACTGAGGTAGAGAGAGAGACTAAGAGACAGAGAGAAAGAAAAAAGAGACAGACTAAGAGAGAAAAAAAAAAAGGGGGGGGGAGAGACTGACTTCAGATAAAAGATTGATGGGTAGTCTTCTGGATGTGCAGGTTTTTAAAGAGCAACAAATATATCGGGTCATTATTTAGTTGTAGCTACAGTGACAGTAAGAAGTAGTTGTAGCTACAGTGACAGTAAGAGGTAGTTGTAGCTACAGTGACAGTAAGAGGTAGTTGTAGCTACAGTGACAGTAAGAGGTAGTTGTAGCTACAGTGACAGTAAGAGGTAGATGGATACAAGGAGAATGTCTTAGGTGGGTAAGAGTGATGTGAAAGTTTATATATTAGAGGACATAGAGTAATATATAGCAACTACTGGGAGAAAGGTGGGTTAGAAAAGTGGGTTAGAGAGAGTAGATATAATAAAGAGGAGGTAGATTTAAGAATGCAGTGTTAGTGTAGCAGAATTTGTGAGTATAGAAGGGTGGGTGCAGGAGAGAAGAGAAGTGATTGGTGGAATGATGAAGTGAAAATGATGGGAATGTAGAAAAAGTTAGCATATGAGAGGTTTTTACACTGTAGACTTGATATAGAGAGGGAGGAGTATATGGAGAGTAAAAGAGAGGTTAAGAGAGTGGGGAAGGGAGTGTAAAAAGAGAGCAAATGAGAGAGTGGGAGAGGTTCTATCAACAAATGAATTTAGCAGTTAAGAACGAAAGAGGAGAGTTAGATGGGAAGGTTAAGGGGCACATCAGTTCCCCTGTCTGCTAATATGTTATTTTCCCTATAATCTACCTTGACCATAATTACTATCGCATTTGCTTTGTCTGTTTCGTAAGGTGAAGTCCAGGATCTTTCTTTAATCATAGTATTGTGGTATAGATGTCTGAGCAAAGTTCACACCTCTGCAACAACAATTGTCCTCAAAGTTTTGTTAAGTTATACCAAGAATTAAGGAAAGATCCTGGACTTCACCTTACGAAACATACAAAGCAAATGCGATAATAATTATGGACAAGGTAGATTTAGGGGGGAAATAAAAATGATATAAGGAGAAAGGAAACTCAGGCGCCTCTTCAAAACAAGGGAGAGGAGACAGTAGATAGGGAGGTGGAGGAACTGGCAAGATGGTGGGAATATTTTGAGGAACTGTTAAATGTTGATGAAGAAAGAGAGGCAGTGAATTCATACTTAGTCCCAAAGCTGCACATTGAAATCACTACATGTGAAAACAAGTGACTTGGCAGACAGTATATAATTGATCCCTTGGAAAGCAGAGATGGAATGAGTACACTAAGAAGTAATTCAGTAAGTGTAAGGGGCCCAAGATTACTCGTGAATGGATTATCGACACACCCCTGGCTTCAAGTTGGTTCCTGATGAGCCGGGCTGTGGTGCATAGGTTGGCTTGTGCTCTGCAAACACCAACAACCTCACTGATCAGAGTATCAACCAGGGAGAGATTGCCTGCCCTCCGTCTCATCTGCGACTCTTGACTGAACAGAGAAGAGAGCAAGATGACTCATCTCTGGCCTGGACCCAGCCTGGATAGATCTGTCATTCCAGCAGAGCCTTCAACACAGGAGGGATGTGGGTGACCTTACTGTTATGTACAAGGTCAATACTGTCAAGGTACCACACTTGGCTCCACTCAGAGGAAAGTGAGAAGTGAGCTTCTATACCACAAGATGGGCAGCTAGAAGACAGCTACTACACCACAAGACAGGCAGCTAGAGGACAGCTACTACACCACAAGACGGGCAGCTAGAAGACAGCTACTACACCACAAGATGGGCAGCTAGAAGACAGCTACTACACCACAAGATGGGCAGCTAGAAGACAGCTACTACACCCCAAGACGGGCAGCTAGAAGACGGCTACTACACCACAAGACGGGCAGCTAGAAGACAGCTACTACACCACAAGATGGGCAGCTAGAAGACGGCTACTACACCACAAGACGGGCAGCTAGAAGACAGCTACTACACCACAAGACGGGCAGCTAGAAGACAGCTACTACACCACAAGACGGGCAGCTAGAAGACGGCTACTACACCACAAGACGGGCAGCTTGACGACAGCTACTACACCACAAGACAGGCAGCTAGAAGACAACCATTACACCACAAGACAGGCAGCTAGAAAACAGCTACTACACCACAAGACTGGCAGCTAGAAGACAGTCATTACACCACAAGACAGGCAGCTAGAAGACAGCTACTACACCACAAGACGGGCAGCTAGAAGACAGCTACTACACCACAAGACGGGTAGCTAGAAGACAGCCATTACACCACAATACAGGCAGCTAGAAGACAGCTACTACACCACAATGTCATATATACCATATGTATTATACTTGTGTAGTATACCCACATTTATATGTGAGATCCCTGTTGAACCTGTGACGTCATGCGTCCTGCGCATGTGTACGCTACCCGCGGGCATTCGCTCTCATTCTCACGACAGTAGGCCTAGACGACGCTACAAGTGGCTGGGTTCTCCTTCCTCACTACTCAATATATCTACATCACCATCCATCCCGTGTGTTTCTCTCAACCGTTATTACTCTCCCAGTACCCAATGCCACCCACCAATTGTCGTGTGGGTATTTGGAGAGTAATAACGGTTGAGAGAAACACATGGGATGGATGGTGATGTAGATATATTGAGTAGTGAGGAAGGAGAACCCAGCCACTTGTAGCGTCGTCTAGGCCTACTGTCGTGAGAATGAGAGCGAATGCCCGCGGGTAGCGTACACATGCGCAGGACGCATGACGTCACAGGTTCAACAGGGATTTCACATATAAATGTGGGTATACTACACAAGTATAATACATATGGTATATATGACAGCTCGGGCACACTACGTATGTCGTCTCGACATACAATACAACTCTAAAGACTGAACAGGCAGGTGGTACTTGGCTGATTCTATATAATAGCAAACACATTTAATACTTAGAACTAATCAAAGAATTATGACAGGATTAAATCGACTGAATAGATATTAATAACTGATCACTATCACGGGTCTTAAGGTAATTGGTCTTAATGTAATTCATTACAAATTATGGTACAATTACAATTGATAAAATTGATCGATCGATCTGTATTCATGCACTACGGATTCTGAGGAATAAATATATTTACAAAGAAGAAGTTTTAACAGAAAAGATAGTCCGGCGCGCATAGGTCATACTGTTAAATCTCAGAACTCAGAGCGAACATGAATACACAAAAAATAAATAAATTCTGGATATTGAACATCTGATAATAAAACACACAGTCGACAGTTTCTCTTAACTCAATCATCTAATTATACCCACACGACAACAAGACGGGCAGCTAGAAGACAGCTACTACACCACAAGACAGGCAGCTAGAAGACGGCTACTACACCACAAAACGGGCAGCTAGAAGACAGCTACTACACCACAAGACAGGCAGCTAGAAGACAGCTACTACACCACAAGACAGGCAGCTAGAAGACAGCTACTACACCACAAGACGGGCAGCTAGAAGACAGCTACTACACCACAAGACGGGCAGCTAGAAGACAGCTACTACACCACAAGACGGGCAGCTAGAAGACAGCTACTACACCACAAGACAGGCAGCTTGACGACAGCTACTGCACCACAAGACGAGCAGCTAGAAGACGGCTACTACACCACAAGAGCAGCTAAAAGACAGCTACTACACCACAAGACGAGCAGCTAGAAGACGGCTACTACACCACAAGAGCAGCTAAAAGACAGCTACTGCACCACAAGACTGGCAGCTAGAAGACAGCTACTGCACCACAAGACAGGCAGCTATAGGACAGCTACTACACCACAAGACGAGCAGCCAGCAGCAACTACTATGGCTGTAACCTTCTCCATATAATCAGTTCGTCAGAGATAATTTATTCCCAGGATGACTCGAGTCTGGAACATGTTCGTACAGCATAATGACGTCAACGAAATAGTCACTTGACCATATGAAATCACTGGCCCACAGATGGCTCCAAGTTCATCCTGTTCCATACTTGTATGTCTCTTAACAATAACAAGGCTTTCAAATGAGCTGATGTAGGTAACAGCTCTTAGCTTGTAAATAAAGTTAACAGCCTTAACCCAACCTTGTAAAACACTGAGAGAGAGAGAGAGAGAGAGAGAGAGAGAGAGAGAGAGAGAGAGAGAGAGAGAGAGAGAGAGAGAGAGAGAGAGAGATAGGGTGCAGACATCAATAAGCAGACATGAGTGGGTTGAATGGGCACATCCTGCCTCGGGCATCCTTGCCCAAGGGAGGGTCGGCATGGAACCCACGAGGGTGGGTAGGGTACGGGGCACCTCCTGCCAACCACCCCCACCTCAACAAACCCCTCCCTTTTCAACCCTTCCCTCCCCTGCCATCCCCTCCCTTCCCCTCCCCTCTAATCTCCCCTCTCAAACCCCCATAATAGACTCCAATCCCCCAATGACACAGCTGCTAGAACGACCACAATGTTGATACCACCAGAGACTTTTAAGACGACCACTAAGACCTCGGCTGGCAGTACGACCACACTGGTAGTACGACCAGGGGATGTTTAAACTAAACTGGCAGTACGTCCAGACTCACAGAACGACCACACGGGTAGTACGACTACACTAGCAGTACAAGTACACTGGCAGTATGACCACACTGGCATTACGTCCACACTGACAGTACGACCACACTGGTAGTACGACCCATACTTCGTCAGGTCGTAACGACCCAGCGCTAATGTGAGGATTGGGGAAGTGAGTTTCTCCTCTCATTAACATAGATTGTGTTCCAATAGAGATTCTCTCTCTCGCTCTCTCTCTCTCTCTCTCTCTCTTGCTCTCTTTCTCTCCTTGTTCTCTTTTTCACCTTTTCTGTTTCTTTATTTTCTCCTTTCTTATTTCTATCACCTTTTTCACCCTCTTCTCTTACCTATTTTCTCTTGCCTTCCTTCGATAACGAAGGAAATAAGAGTGGAGAGGAATAAGAGTGGAGAGGAATAAGAGTGGAGAGGAATAAGAGTGGAGAGGAATAAGAGTGGAGAGGAATAAGAGTGGAGAGGAATAAGAGTGGAGAGGAATAAGAGTGAGAGGAATAATAAGAGTGGAGAGGAATAAGAGTGGAGAGGAATAAGAGTGGAGAGGAATAAGAGTGGAGAGGAATAAGAGTGGAGAGGAATAAGAGTGGAGAGGAATAAGAGTGGAGAGGAATAAGAGTGGAGAGGAATAAGAGTGGAGAGGAATAAGAGTGGAGAGGAATAAGAGTGGAGAGGAATAAGAGTGGAGAGGAATAAGAGTGGAGAGGAATAAGAGTGGAGAGGAATAAGAGTGGAGAGGAATAAGAGTGGAGAGGAATAAGAGTGGAGAGGAATAAGAGTGGAGAGGAATAAGAGTGGAGAGGAATAAGAGTGGAGAGGAATAAGAGTGGAGAGGAATAAGAGTGGAGAGGAATAAGAGTGGAGAGGAATAAGAGTGGAGAGGAATAAGAGTGGAGAGGAATAAGAGTGGAGAGGAATAAGAGTGGAGAGGAATAAGAGTGGAGAGGAATAAGAGTGAGAGGAATAAGAGTGGAGAGGAATAAGAGTGGAGAGGAATAAGAGTGGAGAGGAATAAGAGGTGAGAGGAATAAGAGTGGAGAGGAATAAGAGTGGAGAGGAATAAGAGTGGAGAGGAATAAGAGTGGAGAGGAATAAGAGTGGAGAGGAATAAGAGTGGAGGAAATGAGGGAGAAGAGAGGAGATATAGATAGGAGGGGAGGGGAAGTGAGGGGAACATGATAGTAACTTGGAGGAAATGAAGGAAGGGAGATAACCTGGTACGTTGTAAGTGCTGGAGGAGGAGGAAGAGGAGGAGGAAGAAGAAGAGGAAGAGGAAGAGGAGGAGGAAGAGGAGGAGGAGGAGGAAGAAGAGGAGAAGGAGGAGGAAGAGGAGGAGGAAGAGGAGGAGGAAGAGGAGGAGGAGGAGGAGGAGGAAGAAGAAGAAGAGGAGGAGGAAGAAGAGGAGGAGGAAGAGGAAGAAGAGGAGGAGGAGGAAGAGGAGGAGGAGGAAGAAGAGGAGGAGGAAGAAGAGGAGGAGGAGGAAGAAGAGGAAGAGGAGGAGGAAGATGAGGAGGAGGAGGAGGAGGAGGAGGAAGAAGAGGAGGAGGAGGAAGAAGAGGAGGAGGAGGAGGAGGAGGAAGAAGAGGAGGAGGAGGAAGAAGAGGAGAAGGAAGAAGAGGAGGAGGAAGAAGAAGAGGAGGAGGAGGAGGAGGAGGAAGAAGAGGAAGAGGAGGAGGAAGATGAGGAGGAGGAGGAGGAAGAAGAGGAGGAGGAAGATCAAGAGGAGGAAGAGGAAGAGGAGGAGGAAGAAGAGGAGGAAGAAGAGGAAGAGGAGAAGGAAGAGGAGGGAGAGGAGGAGGAAGAGGAGGAGGAAGAGGAGGAGAAAGAGGAGGAGGAAGAGGAAGAAGAGGAGGAAGAAGAGGAGGAAGAAGAGGAGGAAGAGGAGGAAGAAGAGGAGGAAGAAGAGGAGGAAGAAGAGGAGGAAGAAGAGGAGGAAGAAGAGGAGGAAGAGGAGGAGGAAGAAAGGAAAGAAAAGGAGACAGGGAAGAGAATCATTTACCCCTGACCTGTTTCGAGAGTTTTCCTGCTTCCTAGGTCTGGTCCAGGACCAGCCAGGGAGGTCTGGTCCAGGACCAGCCAGGGAGGTCTGGTCCAGGACCAGCCAGGGAGGTCTGGTCCAGGACCAGCCAGGGAGGTCTGGTCCAGGACCAGCCAGGGAGGTCTGGTCCAGGACCAGCCAGGAGGTCTGGTCCAGGACCAGCCAGGAGGTCTGGTCCAGGACCAGCCAGGAGGTCTGGTCCAGGACCAGCCAGGAGGTCTGGTCCAGGACCAGCCAGGGAGGTCTGGTCCAGGACCAGCCAGGGAGGTCTGGTCCAGGACCAGCCAGGGAGGTCTGGTCCAGGACCAGCCAGGGAGGTCTGGTCCAGTACCAGCCAGGGAGGTCTGGTCCAGGACCAGCCAGGGAGGTCTGGTCCAGGACCAGCCAGGAAGGTCTGGTCCAGGACCAGCCAGGGAGGTCTGGTCCCGGACCAGCCAGGGAGGTCTGGTCCCGGACCAGCCAGGGAGGTCTGGTCCAGGACCAGCCAGGGAGGTCTGGTCCCGGACCAGCCAGGGAGGTCTGGTCCAGAACCAGCCAGAGAGGTCTGGTCCAGGACCAGCCAGGGAGGTCTGGTCCAGGACCAGCTAGGAAGGTCTGGTCCACGACCAGCCAGGGAGGTCTGGTCCAGGACCAGCCAGGGAGGTCTGGGCTAGGCCCTGCCAGGGAAGTCTGGCCCGGGACCACAAGAACTAACAACCTGTTTGACCAGACAAGCCTGGTCCAGGACCTGGCTGTTGGGCAAGCAAAACTCAAAACCAAAGGTACATCACAGGTACATCACTGGTACATCACTGGTACATCACTGGTACATCACAGGTACATCACAGGTACATCACAGATACATCACAGGTACATCACAGGTACATCACAGGTACATCACAGGTACGTCACTGGTACGTCACTGGTACATCACAGGTACATCACTGGTACATCACTGGTACGTCACAGGTACGTCACTGGTACATCACAGGTACATCACTGGTACATCACTGGTACATCACAGGTACATCACTGGTACATCACTGGTACATCACAGGTACATCACAGGTACATCACTGGTACATCACAGGTATGTCTCACACTGAGAAATATAAGGATTGGATGAAAATTTTTACACTGAAATTATTAAATAAGTGTAAAGGAACCAAGACTCTTCAACCCTCTATCCTCTTCAAACGACGTGCAGTAATTCTCTCTCTCTCTCTCTCTCTCTCTCTCTCTCTCTCTCTCTCTCTCTCTCTCTCTCTCTCTCTCTCACTCAGTGTACAGTCTCCCTCACCCTCAGTGTCTCTCACAGTAAGTGGTGACCACTTACAAACCACCTGACTGTCACTTATAGTGGTAGCCACCACCTAAAACCACCTGACTCCCACTTAAGGACCACTCCAGTCAAGTCAGTCACTCTCCAGGTTGCAAGAGTCTTCAAGACTCCAGAGAGACTCGAAATTCTCGAGAACCACTGGGAAGGGTCCCACTGGAGAGTATCCCACTGGGGAGGGTCCCATTAGTGAAGGTCCCACTAGGGAGGGTTCCATTAAGGAGGGTCCCATTAAGGAGGGTCCCACTGAAGGTTCCTACTAGAGAGTATCTCACTGGAGAGAGTCCCAATGGGGATGGTCCCACTGGGAAGGGTCCCATTTGGGGGGGTTCCACTAGAGAGGGTAACACTGGGGAGGGTCCCACTGGAGAGAGTCCCACTGGGGAAGGTCCCACTAGGGAAGGTCACAATGGCGAGGGCCCCACTAGGGAAGGTTCCATTGGGGAGGGTCCCATTAGAGAGGGTCCCACTGGGGAGGGTAACACTGGGGAAGATCCTCTTACATTTTCTAAAGGAGCTTAAAAACCGTAAAATTCCTAACTTTAAATAAGTTAGGAGAGAGAGAGAGAGAGAGAGAGAGAGAGAGAGAGAGAGAGTGAGAGTGAGTGTGTGTGTTAGTTACCATTTTGTCCTAGGCACATGTCGATTTGACACTAGGCCTGTTGTATGTTGGTGTGTGTGTGTGTGTGTGTGTGTGTGTGTGTGTGTGTGTGTGTGTGTGTGTGTGTGTGTGTGTGTAGAGGTAGGATAGATCTTGAGCGAGAAATTCACCACAAACAGTGAAGGTTTGGGGCCAGCTGGCCTCCTAAACAACAGTAAACGCTGGTCATTTGAAGGTTAGGTTAGTTTATGTACACTGCCAGTCAGCCCACTGCCAGTTTAACACCGCAGCCCACACTGTCAGTTATACCCGCTCTTGTACTCTGTGAATGATACCCGCTCTTTGTGAGTTATACCCACTCTTGTACTATGTGAGTTATACCCACTCTTGTACTCTGTGGGTTATACCCACTCTTGTACTATGAGAGTTATACCCACTCTTGTACTATGAGTTATACCCACTCTTGTACTCTGTGAGTTATACCCACTCTTGTACTCTGTGAGTTATACCCACTCTTGTACTCTGTGGGTTATACCCACTCTTGTACTCTGAATTATACCCACTCTTGTACTCTGTGAGTTATACCCACTCTTGTACTCTGTGAGTTATACCCACTCTTGTACTCTGTGAGTTATACCCACTCTTGTACTCTGTGAGTTATACCCACTCTTGTACTCTGTGAGTTATACCCACTCTTGTACTCTGTGAGTTATACCCACTCTTGTACTCTGTGAGTTATACCCACTCTTGTACTCTGTGAGTTATACCCACTCTTGTACTCTGTGAGTTATACCCACTCTTGTACTCTGTGAGTTATACCCACTCTTGTACTCTGTGAGTTATACCCACTCTTGTACTCTGTGAGTTATACCCACTCTTGTACTCTGTGAGTTATACCCACTCTTGTACTCTGTGAGTTATACCCACTCTTGTACTCTGTGAGTTATACCCACTCTTGTACTCTGTGAGTTATACCCACTCTTGTACTCTGTGAGTTATACCCACTCTTGTACTCTGTGAGTTATACCCACTCTTGTACTCACTGTACAGTACTGTGTTATACTCACCCTGTTGCACTTATAGTCGTACTCGGTGACTTACGTGAGTTATATGTACTACGTATGTTGTATGTACCACGTATGTTGTATGTGCCACGTATGTTGTATGTACCACGTATGTTGTATGTACCACGTATGTACAATGTACCACGTATGTTGTATGTACCACGTATGTTGTATGTACCACGTATGTTGTATGTACCACGTATGTACAATGTACCACGTATGTTGTATGTACCACGTATGTTGTATGTACAACGTATGTACAATGTACCACATATGTTGTATGTACCACGTATGTACAATGTACCACGTATGTACAATGTACCACGTATGTACAATGTACCACGTATGTACAATGTACCACGTATGTACAATGTACCACGTATGTTGTATGTACCACGTATGTTGTATGTACCACGTATGTACAATGTACCACGTATGTACAATGTACCACGTATGTTGTATGTACCACGTATGTTGTATGTACCACGTATGTTGTATGTACCACGTATGTTATGTACCACGTATGTTGTATGTACCACGTATGTTGTATGTACCACGTATGTACAATGTACCACGTATGTTGTATGTACCACGTATGTTGTATGTACCACGTATGTTGTATGTACCACGTATGTTGTATGTACCACGTATGTACAATGTACCACGTATGTACAATGTACCACGTATGTTGTATGTACCACGTATGTTGTATGTACCACGTATGTTGTATGTACCACGTATGTTGTATGTACCACGTATGTTGTATGTACCACGTATGTTGTATGTACCACGTATGTTGTATGTACCACGTATGTTGTATGTACCACGTATGTTATGTACCACGTATGTTGTATGTACCACGTATGTTGTATGTACCACGTATGTTGTATGTACCACGTATGTTGTATGTACCACGTATGTTGTATGTACCACGTATGTTATGTACCACGTATGTTGTATGTACCACGTATGTTGTATGTACCACGTATGTACAATGTACCACGTATGTTGTATGTACCACGTATGTTGTATGTACCACGTATGTACAATGTACCACGTATGTTATGTACCACGTATATAATATGTACCTGAATTATGTACCACGTACATAATATGTACCAGTAATATATGTCAGGTAAATATAGCTGTTATCTTATCAACCCCTTGATCTCTGTTCCTCTCAGATATTTGAAGGTGTTTCCCAACCAGTTATTTTTACACACACACACACACACACACACACACACACACACACACACACACACACACACACACACACACACACACACACACACACACACACACACACACACACACACACACACACACACACACACACTCAGAAGTGTCCCTGTTTGCAGATGATGTGAAGTTAATGAGAAGAATCAAATCAGTCGAGGATCAGGCAGGACTACAAAGAGACCTGGACAGGCTACAAGCCTGGTCCAGTAACTGGCTCCTTGAATTTAACCTTGCCAAATGTAAAGTCATGAAGATCGGGGAAGGGCAAAGAAGACCGCAGACAGAGTATAGTCTAGGTGGCCAAAGACTGCAAACCTCACTCAAGGAAAAAGATCTTGGGGTGAGTATAATACCGAGCATATCCCCTGAGGCACACATCAATCAGATAACTGCTGCAGCATACGGGCGGCTGGCAAACCTAAGAATAGCGTTCCAATACCTCACTAAGGAATCATTCAAGACTCTGTATATCATATACGTCAGGCCCATACTGGAGTATGCAGCACCAGTTTGAAACCCACACCTGGTCAAGCACGTCAAGAAATTAGAGAAAGTGCAAAGGTTTGCAACAAGACTATTCCCAGAGCTAAGGGGATTGTCCTACGAAGAAAGGTTAAGGGAAATCGGCCTGACGACACTAGAGGACAGTAGGGTTAGGGGAGACATGATAACGACATATAAAATACTGCGAGGAATAGATAAGGTGTACAGAGACAGGATGTTCCAGAGAGGGGACACAGAAACAATGGGTCACAATTGGAAGTTGAAGACTCCTATGAGTCAAAGAGATGTTAGGAAGTATTTCTTCAGTCATAGAGTTGTCATGAAGTGGAATAGTCTAGAAAGCGACGTAGTGGAGGCAGGAACCATACATAGTTTTAAGACGAGGTTTGATAAAGCTCATGGAGCAGGGAGAGAGAGGACCTAGTAGCAATCAGTGAAGAGGCGGGGCCAGGAGCTATGAATCGACACCTGCAACCACAACTAGGTGAGTACACCTCTCTTCCTGGGGTTGAACTCCAGTAGCCACTTGTTTGACCATGGTTCCAGCCTGCTAGAATCGTCTTGTTAATTTTCTTCTTCCCGTCAGAATCCCTTCTATTAGTTTCACATCCGCTAAATGGATGATGCGAAGCTATCTGTGGATAGATCTTTCCCTTGATAGGTCTATGGAAAGATAGGCCTATCTATGGATAGATACGGAAACACTGTAGTGAGTAGATGATGACAGTATCAGCTAGTATACAAGTGTCATGGATAGTGTGGGTGGCAGTACTGACCCTTGGGGAACCCCATTCATTACCCTTGCCCAAGTAACTAAGCTTTAGCTTAGTACTGGAACAGTAAGTCACAATACCGTGGCTGGAACTATACCATAATACCGTGGTTGGAACTATGCCACAATACCGTGACTGGAACTATGCCACAATACCGTGGTTGGAACTATGCAACAATACCTTGGCTGGAACTATGCCACAATACCGTGGCTGGAACTATGCCACAATACCGTGGCTGGAACTATGCCACAATACCGTGGCTGGAACTATGCCACAATACCGTGGCTGGAACTATGCCACAATACCGTGGCTGGAACTATGCTACAATACCGTAGCTGGAACTATGCCACAATACCGTGGCTGGAACTATGCCACAATACCGTGGCTGGAACTATGCCACAATACCGTGGCTGGAACTATGCCACAATACCGTGGCTGGAACTATGCCACAATACCGTGGCTGGAACTATGCCACAATACCGTGGCTGGAACTATGCCACAATACCGTGGCTGGAACTATGCCACAATACCGTGGCTGGAATTATGCCACAATACCGTGGCTGGAACTATGCCACAATACCGTGGCTGGAACTATGCCACAATACCGTGGCTGGAACTATGCCACAATACCGTGGCTGGAACTATGCCACAATACCGTGGCTGGAACTATGCCACAATACCACCAACACCACCACCTCCTGATCTTGGTACAAGACACTCTGGAACACCTCCAACACCTCCTCCTGATCTTGTTACAAGACACTCTGGAACACCACCAACACCTCCTCCTCCTACTGGTCTTGCTACAAGACACTCTGGAACACCACCAACACCTCCTCCTCCTCCTGGTCTTGCTACAAGACACTCTGGAACACCACCAACACCTCCTCCTCCTTGTCTTGCTGCAAGACACTCTGGAACACCTCCAACACCTCCTCCTCCTCCTGATCTTGCTACAAGACACTCTGGAACTCCACCAACACCTCCTCCTCTTGGTCTTGCTGCAAGACACTCTGGAACACCTCCAACACCTTCTCCTCCTGGTCTTGCTACAAGACACTCTGGAACACCACCAACACCTCCTCCTCTTGGTCTTGCTGCAAGACACTCTGGAACACCTCCAACACCTCCTCCTCCTCCTGATCTTGCTACAAGACACTCTGGAACTCCACCAACACCACCACCTCCTGGTCTTGCTAGAAGACACTCTGGAACACCACCAACACCTCCTCCTCCTCCTGGTCTTGCTACAAGACACTCTGGAACTACACCAACACCTCCTCCTGGTTTTGCTACAAGACACTCTGGAAAATCTCCAACACCTCTACCACCTGGTCTTGCTACAAGACACTCTGGAACACCACCAACACCTCCTCCTCATCCTCCTCCTCCTCCTGGTCTTGCTACAAGACAATTTGGAACACCACCAACTCCACCACCTCCTCCTGGTCTTGCTACAATACACTCTGGAACACCACTCTCCTCCTCCTCCTGGTCTTGCTACAAGACACTCTGGAACACCTCCAACACCTCTTCCTGGTCTTGCTACAAGACACTCTGGAACACTACCAACACCTCCTCCTCCTGGTCTTGCTACAAGACACTCTGGAACACCTCCAACACCTCCTCCTCCTGGTCTTGCTACAAGACACTCTGGAACACCACCAACACCTCCTCCTCCTGGTCTTGCTACAAGACACTCTGGAACACCTCCAACACCTCCTCCTCCTGGTTTGCTACAAGACACTCTGGAACACCACCAACACCTCCTGCTGGTCTTGCTACAAGACTTTCTGGAACTCCACCAACACCTCCTGCTGGTCTTGCTAAAGACACTCTGGAACACCACCAACACCTCCTCCTCCTGATTTTGCTACAAGACACTCTGGAACACCACTAACACCTCCTCCTCCTGGTCTTGCTACAAGACACTCTGGAACTCCTCCAACACCTCCTCCTCCTCCTCCTCCTCCTCCTGGTCTTGCTACAAGACACACTCGAACTCCACCAACACCTCCTGCTGGTCTTGCTACAAGACGCTCTGGAACACCACCAACACCTCCTCCTCCTGGTTTTGCTACAAGACACTCTGGAACACCACCAACACCTCCTCCTCCTGGTCTTGCTACAAGACACTCTGGAACACCACCAACACCTCCTCCTCCTCCTCCTGGTCTTGCTGCAGGACACTATGGAACACCACCAACACCTCCTCCTCCTCCTCCTGGTCTTGCTACAAGACACCCTGGAACACCTCCAACACCTCCAACACCTCCAACACCACCTCCTCCTGGTCTTGCTACAAAACACTCTGGAACTCCTCCAACACCTCCTCCTCCTGGTCTTGCTACAAGACACTCTGGAACTCCTCCAAAAAAAAAAAAAAAAAAAAAAAAAAAAAAAAAAAAAAAAAAAAAAAAAAAAAAAAAAAAAAAAAAAAAAAAAAAAAAAAAAAAAAAAAAAAAAAAAAAAAAAAAAAAAAAAAAAAAAAAAAAAAAAAAAAAAAAAAAAAAAAAAAAAAAAAAAAAAAAAAAAAAAAAAAAAAAAAAAAAAAAAACCACCAACACCTTCTCCTCCTGGTCTTGCTACAAGACACTCTGGAACACCTCAACACCTCTCCTCCTGGTCTTGCTACAAGACACTCTGGAACACCACCAACACCTGCTCCTCCTCCTGGTCTTGCTGCAGGACACTCTGGAACACCACCAACACCTGCTGGTCTTGCTACAAGACACTCTGGAACACCACCAACACCTCCTCCTCTGGTTTGCTACAAGACACCTGGAACACCTCCAACACCTCCTCCTCCTGGTCTTGCTACAAGACACTCTGGAACACCCCAACACCTCCTCTCGTCCTCCTGGTCTTGCTGCAGGACACTATGGAACACCACCAACACCTCCTCCTCCTGGTTTTGCTACAAGACACTCTGGAACACCTCCAACACCTCCTCCTCCTGGTCTTGCTACAAGACACTCTGGAACACCCACATCCTCCTCCTCCTGGTCTTGCTCAGGACACTATGGAACACCACCAACACCTTCCTCCTGGTCTTGCTACAAGACACTCTGGAACACCTCCAACCTCTCAACACTCCAACACCACCTCCTTGGTCTTGCTACAAACACTCTGGAACCTCCCAAAACCTCCTCCTGGTCTTGCTACAAGACACTCTGGAACTCCTCCAACACCTCCTCTTCCTGGTCTTGCTACAAGACACTCTGGAACTCCTCCAACACCTCCTCCTCCTGGTCTTGCTACAAGACACACTCGAACTCCACCAACACCTCCTCCTGGTCTTGCTACAAAACACTCTGGAACACCACCAACACCTTCTCCTCCTGGTCTTGCTACAAGACACTCTGGAACACCTCCAACACCTCCTCCTCCTGGTCTTGCTACAAGACACTCTGGAACACCACCAACACCTGCTCCTCCTCCTGGTCTTGCTGCAGGACACTCTGGAACACCACCAACACCTGCTGGTCTTGCTACAAGACACTCTGGAACACCACCAACACCTCCTCCTCCTGGTCTTGCTACAAGACACTCTGGAACACCTCCAACACCTCCTCCTCCTGGTTTTGCTACAAGACACTCTGGAACACCACCAACACCTCCTGCTGGTCTTGCTACAAGACACTCTGGAACTCCACCAACACCTCCTGCTGGTCTTGCTACAAGACACTCTGGAACACCACCAACACCTCCTCCTCCTGGTTTTGCTACAAGACACTCTGGAACACCACTAACACCTCCACCTCCTGGTCTTTCTACAAGACACTCTGGAACACCTCCAACACCTGCTCCTCCTCCTGGTCTTGCTGCAGGACACTCTGGAACACCACCAACACCTGCTGGTCTTGCTACAAGACACTCTGGAACACCACCAACACCTCCTCCTATTAATGGTCTTGCTACAAGACACTCTGGAACACCTGCAACACCACCTCCTCCTGGTCTTGCTACAAGACACTCTACAACTCCTCCAACACCTCCTCCTCCTCCTGGTCTTGCTACAAGACACTCTGCAACTCCTCTAACACCTCCTCCTCCTGGTCTTGCTACAAGACACTCTGGAACTCCTCCAACACCTCCTACTCCTGGTCTTGCTACAAGACACTCTGGAACTCCTCCAACACCTCCTCCTCCTCCTGGTCTTGCTACAAGACACTCTAGAACTCCTCTAACACTTTACACTCACTGATCCAACACCTCTTTTTCCACTTAGAAAAACATCTTCTAATTTAAAGAGCGAAGCTCAGGCACACCACAGCTAATAGTGACGGTGTGTCGAGTTTTCACTGTTTACTGTGTGTTGTGACGTTGGGTCGAGTCTTCACTGCTTACTGTGTGTGTTTAGTAACGGTGGGTCGAGTTTTCACTGCTTACTGTGTGTGTTTAGTGACGATGGGTCGAGTCTTCACTGCTTCCACGGGGGGCGGTGACCCCCGGAACCATCAACAGGTAACCTGATTAAGATTGTAGGCGTGTAGGTTTAGGCTGGTCACTAGGCCTATTGATGGGAGGCCTATCGACCACACGAGGGCCATTATTGTCCTGGAATTACACTCTTTACTGGCCTTTGTAATGCAATGTATACTTAGATATATACATATCTTGCTGTATATATATATATATATATATATTGACATGTATACATTTGTCGGTGTATACATACTGAGATCAGTGTATATATACTGAGATATATACATTTCTCGGTGTATATATGCTGAGATATACACTTATAGGTGTATATACACAAAGATACACATCTTAAATATATACGCATGTGTCATGTCAGTCACATCATGTGTACATAGTGATATGAGCACCATCACATCACTATGCATGTACACATGTAATGGTACTCACTCGGGGGACACATCTCAGAATATTACTCTTATTACAACTACTATTATTACCACTTGTAATTTCCTTAAATCCTACTTGATCCATCATATTCATCTCCCCCAGGACATCTCCCCCAGGACATCTCCCCCAGGACATCTCCCCCAGGACATCTCCCCCAGGACATCTCCCCCAGGACATCTCCCCCAGGACATCTCCCCCAGGACATCTCCCCCAGCACATCTCCCCCAGCACATCTCCCCCAGCACATCTCCCCCAGCACATCTCC
This sequence comes from Cherax destructor, assembly GCA_009830355.1. Lineage (NCBI taxonomy): Eukaryota > Metazoa > Arthropoda > Malacostraca > Decapoda > Parastacidae > Cherax > Cherax destructor. The sequence continues at coordinate 76,776 of WNWK01004727.1, forward strand.
CCAGCACATTCCAGCACATCTCCCCAGCACATCTCCCCAGCACATCTCCCCAGCACATCTCCCCCAGCACATCTCCCCAGCACATCTCCCTCCAGCACATCTCCCCAGCACATCTCCCCAGCACATCTCCCCAGCACATCTCCCAGCCATCTCCCCAGCACATCTCCCCAGCACATCTCCCCAGCACATCTCCCCAGCACATCTCCCCAGCACATCTCCCCAGCACATCTCCCCAGCACATCTCCCCAGCACATCTCCCCAGCACATCTCCCCAGCACATCTCCCCAGCACATCTCCCCAGCACATCTCCCCAGCACATCTCCCCAGCACATCTCCCCCAGCACATCTCCCCAGCACATCTCCCCAGCACATCTCCCCAGCACATCTCCCCAGCACATCTCCCAGCACATTCCCCAGCACATCTCCCCCAGCACATCTCCCCAGCACATCTCCCCAGCACATCTCCCCAGCCATCTCCACATCTCCCCAGCACATCTCCCCAGCACATCTCCCCAGCACATCTCCCCAGCACATCTCCCCAGCACATCTCCCCCAGCACATCTCCCCAGCACATCTCCCCAGCACATCTCCCCAGCACATCTCCCCAGCACATCTCCCCAGCACATCTCCCCAGCACATCTCCCCAGCACATCTCCCCAGCACATCTCCCCAGCTCATCTCCCCAGCTCATCTCCCCAGCTCATCTCCCCAGCTCATCTCCCCCAGCACATTTCCCCAGCACATCTCCCCAGCACATCTCCCCAGCACATTTCTTTTGACGTTAAAATTGTGGCCAGAATAATAATGTATTTCATATTGATATATTGATATACTGATATATTGATATACTGATATATTGATATACTGATATATTGATATACTGATATATTGATATACTGATATATTGATATACTGATATATTGATATATTGATATACTGATATATTGATATACTGATATATTGATATACTGATATATTGATATACTGATATATTGATATACTGATATATTGATATACTGATATATTGATATATTTAAAAAAATGAAGAAATATGAATGTAGTTAATGCGTTTCGCCCTGCACGGAAATCGAACCAAGGTGCCTCCGGTTCCTCCTCAGTCAGATTGCGTGTGTGATAGCCGAGCGTTGATTGGCTGGGATATACGTCTCTCATACGCGTCTAGAACCAGTTTTTATTGTTCGTTTGACGAGCGTTTTGGGAAGCCATTAGTCCCTAATTGGGGTGTTTGATGTTTCCACAGAAGGTCAGGTCACATGACCTCCTGACCCTAATTAAGACCAGTGACCTTAAGGTCAGGTGGTCATGTGACCTGACTTCATGTTGATATATATATGGATTTATTTTGATATATGTTCAGCCGCTAAACCCGTGCGGATTAGTGCAAGGAGCGTTGAAGGCTCGATCCTGTGTCTGGTAATCGCGCGAGAGGCTGGATAGAGCAGTCAGAAAAACTTGAAAGACAGTCCTGATTCCTAAGTTGAGCTCTGTTAACTTGGACAAACTACCTGATTGTTTTTCCTGAATGTATTCGGAACCTCGATTAGTTTGAGGAGGTTTCTACGCATTCTGATTAGCTTAGTCTGATTGGTAGGTTGTGAGGTGTTTGTCTTCTAATTGTCAGTTTTCAGGTGTTCCATTGTTCTGATTGGTACTTTAGGTGTTCTGATGGGAAGTAGTAAGGTGTTCATATGTTCTGATGGGAAGTAGTAATGTGTTCATATGTTCTGATGGGAAGTAGTAAGGTGTTCATATGTTCTGATGGGAAGTAGTAAGGTGTTCATATGTTCTGATGGGAAGTAGTAATGTGTTCATATGTTCTGATGGGAAGTAGTAAGGTGTTCATATGTTCTGATGGGAAGTAGTAAGGTGTTCATATGTTCTGATGGGAAGTAGTAATGTGTTCATATGTTCTGATGGGAAGTAGTAATGTGTTCATATGTTCTGATGGGAAGTAGTAAGGTGTTCATATGGTCTGATGGGAAGTAGTAATGTGTTCATATGGTCTGATGGGAAGTAGTAATGTGTTCATATGTTCTGATGGGAAGTAGTAAGGTGTTCATATGTTCTGATGGGAAGTAGTAATGTGTTCATATGTTCTGATGGGAAGTAGTAAGGTGTTCATATGTTCTGATGGGAAGTAGTAATGTGTTCATATGTTCTGATGGGAAGTAGTAATGTGTTCATATGTTCTGATGGGAAGTAGTAATGTGTTCATATGTTCTGATGGGAAGTAGTAATGTGTTCATATGGTCTGATGGGAAGTAGTAATGTGTTCATATGTTCTGATGGGAAGTAGTAATGTGTTCATATGGTCTGATGGGAAGTAGTAAGGTGTTCATATGGTCTGATGGGAAGTAGTGTGGTTTCCACTTCCGGCTTGAGAAAGGAAGTATCAGGTGGTATCACAATAGTGAATTTCTAAGCTGCTATCACTACTGCTACTAGCACTACCTCCTCCTGCTATCACTACTGCTACTAGCACTACCTCCTCCTCCTGCTATCACTACTGCTACTAGCACTACCTCCTCCTCCTGCTGGTGGGATACGATATTGTGTATATGGACTTCAGTAAGGCTTTGGATAGAGTCCAACATCGGAGGAATTATTAGGAAAGTCGAGCCTCACGGAACTGGAGAATTTTTTTTTCCAAGATAGAGGCGTCGTGGTTGACAGGCAACACAGAGTTTGTATCAACTGGTAGAAATGAGAGTGAGGACGCGTCACAAGTGGTGTGCCACAGGGGTCAGTGTTGGGTCCCTTGTTGTTCCACAGGGGTCAGTGTTGGGTCCCTTGTTCCACAGGGGTCAGTGTTGGGTCCCTTGTTGTTCCACAGAGGTCAGTGTTGGGTTTTTTGTTGTTCCACAGAGGTCAGTGTTGGGTTTTTTGTTGTTCCACAGAGGTCAGTGTTGGGTTTTTTGTTGTTCCACAGAGGTCAGTCAGTGTTGGGTTTTTTGTTCTTCCACAGGGATCGGTGTTGGGCCCCTTGGTGTTCACAATTTACATAAACGACATAAATGAAGGAATAAATAGCGACATAAGCAAGTTTGCCGATGACACCAAAATAGGCCGTCGAATTACCTCTGACGAGGACACTAGAGAGCTCCAGGAAGATCTGAATAGATTGACGCAGTGGTCGGAGAAGTGGCTGATGCAGTTTGATGTACACAAATACAAAGTTCTTAACATTGGAAAAGAAAATAACCA
>WNWK01004727.1:85000-95000 GCA_009830355.1 Cherax destructor
CAGTGGTCCACTGGAAGACGTGGTTTATATCAGTGGTCCACTGGAAGACTTGGTTTATATCAGTGGTCCACTGGAAGACGTGGTTTATATCAGTGGTCCACTGGAAGACGTGGTTTATATCAGTGGTCCACTGGAAGACGTGGTTATATCAGTGGTCCACTGGAAGACTTGGTTTATATCAGTGGTCCACTGGAAGACTTGGTTTATATCAGTGGTCCACTGGAAGACGTGGTTTATATCAGTGGTCCACTGGAAGACGTGGTTTATATCAGTGGTCCACTAGAAGACTTGGTTTATATCAGTGGTCCACTGGAAGACTTGGTTTATATCAGTGGTCCACTGGAAGACGTGGTTTATATCAGTGGTCCACTGGAAGACGTGGTTTATATCAGTGGTCCACTGGAAGACGTGATTTATATCAGTGGTCCACTGGAAGACTTGGTTTATATCAGTGGTCCACTGGAAGACGTGGTTTATATCAGTGGTCCACTGGAAGACGTGGTTTATATCAGTGGTCCACTGGAAGACGTGGTTTATATCAGTGGTCCACTGGAAGACGTGGTTTATATCAGTGGTCCACTGGAAGACTTGGTTTATATCAGTGGTCCACTGGAAGACTTGGTTTATATCAGTGGTCCACTGGAAGACTTGCTTTATATCAGTGGTCCACTGGAAGACTTGGTTTATATCAGTGGTCCACTGGAAGACGTGGTTTATATCAGTGGTCCACTGGAAGACGTGGTTTATATCAGTGGTCCACTGGAAGACGTGGTTTATATCAGTGGTCCACTGGAAGACGTGGTTTATATCAGTGGTCCACTGGAAAAGGTGGTTTATATCAGTGGTCCACTGGAAGAGGTGCTTTATATCTGTGGTCCACTGGAAGAGGTGCTTTATATCAGTGGTCCACTGGAAGACGTGCTTTATATCAGTGGTCCACTGGAAGACGTGGTTTATATCAGTGGTCCACTGGAAGACTTGGTTTATATCAGTGGTCCACTGGAAGACGTGGTTTATATCAGTGGTCCACTGGAAGACTTGGTTTATATCAGTGGTCCACTGGAAGACGTGGTTTATATCAGTGATCCACTGGAAGACGTGGTTTATATCAGTGGTCCACTGGAAGACGTGGTTTATATCAGTGGTCCACTGGAAGACGTGGTTTATATCAGTGGTCCACTGGAAGACGTGGTTTATATCAGTGGTCCACTGGAAGACTTGGTTTATATCAGTGGTCCACTGGAAGACGTGGTTTATATCAGTTGTCCACTGGAAGACTTGGTTTATATCAGTGGTCCACTGGAAGACTTGGTTTATATCAGTGGTCCACTGGAAGACGTGGTTTATATCAGTGGTCCACTGGAAGACTTGTTTATATCAGTGGTCCACTGGAAGACGTGGTTTATATCAGTGATCCACTGGAAGACGTGGTTTATATCAGTGGTCCACTGGAAGACGTGGTTTATATCAGTGGTCCACTGGAAGACGTGGTTTATATCAGTGGTCCACTGGAAGACGTGGTTTATATCAGTGGTCCACTGGAAGACTTGGTTTATATCAGTGGTCCACTGGAAGACGTGGTTTATATCAGTTGTCCACTGGAAGACTTGGTTTATATCAGTGGTCCACTGGAAGACTTGGTTTATATCAGTGGTCCACTGGAAGACGTGGTTTATATCAGTGGTCCACTGGAAGACTTGGTTTATATCAGTGGTCCACTGGAAGACGTGGTTTATATCAGTGATCCACTGGAAGACGTGGTTTATATCAGTGGTCCACTGGAAGACGTGGTTTATATCAGTGGTCCACTGGAAGACGTGGTTTATATCAGTGGTCCACTGGAAGACGTGGTTTATATCAGTGGTCCACTGGAAGACGTGGTTTATATCAGTGGTCCACTGGAAGACTTGGTTTATATCAGTGGTCCACTGGAAGACGTGGTTTATATCAGTGGTCCACTGGAAGACTTGGTTTATATCAGTGGTCCACTGGAAGACTTGGTTTATATCAGTGGTCCACTGGAAGACGTGGTTTATATCAGTGGTCCACTGGAAGACTTGGTTTATATCAGTGGTCCACTGGAAGACGTGGTTTATATCAGTGGTCCACTGGAAGACTTGGTTTATATCAGTGGTCCACTGGAAGACTTGGTTTATATCAACTTGAAGGCTCGCCTTGTCCTCACTGTTGTTGCTGTCTGTCCTCACTGTTGTTGCTGTCTGTCCTCACTGCTGTTGCTGTCTGTCCTCACTGTTGTTGCTGTCTGTCCTCACTGTTGTTGCTGTCTGTCCTCACTGTTGTTGCTGTCTGTCCTCACTGCTGTTGCTGTCTGTCCTCACTGTTGTTGCTGTCTGTCCTCACTGCTGTTGCTGTCTGTCCTCACTGTTGTTGCTGTCTGTCCTCACTGTTGTTGCTGTCTGTCCTCACTGTTGTTGCTGTCTGTCCTCACTGCTGTTGCTGTCTGTCCTCACTGTTGTTGCTGTCTGTCCTCACTGCTGTTGCTGTCTGTCCTCACTGTTGTTGCTGTCTGTCCTCACTGTTGTTGCTGTCTGTCCTCACTGTTGTTGCTGTCTGTCCTCACTGCTGTTGCTGTCTGTCCTCACTGTTGTTGCTGTCTGTCCTCACTGCTGTTGCTGTCTGTCCTCACTGTTGTTGCTGTCTGTCCTCACTGTTGTTGCTGTCTGTCCTCACTGTTGTTGCTGTCTGTCCTCACTGCTGTTGCTGTCTGTCCTCACTGTTGTTGCTGTCTGTCCTCACTGCTGTTGCTGTCTGTCCTCACTGCTGTTGCTGTCTGTCCTCACTGATGTTGCTGAGTGTTCTCACTGCTGTTGCTGTCTATCCTCACTGCTGTTGCTGTCTATCCTCACTGCTGTTGCTGTCTGTCCTCACTGTTGTTGCTGTCTGTCCTCACTGCTGTTGCTGTCTGTCCTCACTGTTGTTGCTGTCTGTCCTCACTGTTGTTGCTGTCTGTCCTCACTGTTGTTGCTGTCTGTCCTCACTGCTGTTGCTGTCTGTCCTCACTGTTGTTGATGTCTGTCCTCACTGCTGTTGCTGTCTGTCCTCACTGCTGTTGCTGTCTGTCCTCACTGATGTTGCTGAGTGTTCTCACTGCTGTTGCTGTCTATCCTCACTGCTGTTGCTGTCTATCCTCACTGCTGTTGCTGTCTGTCCTCACTGATGTTGCTGTCTGTCCTCACTGATGTTGCTGAGTGTTCTCACTGCTGTTGCTGTCTATCCTCACTGCTGTTGCTGTCTATCCTCACTGCTGTTGCTGTCTGTCCTCACTGTTGTTGCTGTCTGTCCTCACTGCTGTTGCTGTCTGTCCTCACTGTTGTTGCTGTCTGTCCTCACTGTTGTTGCTGTCTGTCCTCACTGTTGTTGCTGTCTGTCCTCACTGCTGTTGCTGTCTGTCCTCACTGTTGTTGCTGTCTGTCCTCACTGCTGTTGCTGTCTGTCCTCACTGCTGTTGCTGTCTGTCCTCACTGATGTTGCTGAGTGTTCTCACTGCTGTTGCTGTCTATCCTCACTGCTGTTGCTGTCTATCCTCACTGCTGTTGCTGTCTGTCCTCACTGATGTTGCTGTCTGTCCTCACTGCTGTTGCTGTCTGTCCTCACTGCTGTTGCTGAGTGTTCTCACTGCTGTTGCTGTCTATCCTCACTGCTGTTGCTGTCTATCCTCGCTGCAGTTGCTGTCTATCCTCGCTGCTGTTGCTGTCTATCCTCGCTGCAGTTGCTGTCTATCCTCGCTGCAGTTGCTGTCTGTCCTCGTTGCAGTTGCTGAGTGTTCTCACTGCTGTTGCTATCTATCCTCGCTGCAGTTGCTGTCTATCCTCGCTGCAGTTGCTGTCTATCCTCACTGATGTTGCTGTCCTCACTGCTGTTGCTGTCTATCCTCGCTGCAGTTGCTGTCTATCCTCGCTGCAGTTGCTGTCTATCCTCACTGATGTTGCTGTCTGTCCTCACTGCTGTTGCTGTCTATCCTCGCTGCAGTTGCTGTCTATACTCGCTGCAGTTGCTGTCTATCCTCGCTGCTGTTGCTGTCTATCCTCGCTGCAGTTGCTGTGTGTCCTCGCTGCTGTTGCTGTCTATCCTCACTGATGTTGCTGTCTGTCCTCACTGCTGTTGCTGTCTGTCCTCGCTGCAGTTGCTGTGTGTCCTCGCTGCAGTTGCTGTCTGTCCTCGCTCCAGTTGCTGTGTGTCCTCCCTGTTGTTGATATCTGTCTTGCTGTTCCTCTCTAGTCTCACTGCTGTTGCTGTCTAGGTCAGACATAATGAGAAACAGATGTGGGGTGAGTACACCGCCTTGAGGAACAAACCTCTGCCCTGTAACACTAACTGATTTCACTCTCTAGTAAACAAAAGATTTAGTGTTTACTAATAAACTAGAAACATAGTATTTACTAGTAAACAAGAGGCGAAGTGGTGTAGTTTCAGACTTGGGAGAGGGTGGCAGTGTGTGGTGGTGGCAGCCTGGGTGGCAGTGTGGTGGTGGTGGCAGCCTGGGTGGCAGAGTGTGTTGGTGGTGGCAGCCTGGGTGTCAGTGTGTGGTGGTGGCAGTGTGGTGGTGGTGGTGGCAGCCTGGGTGGCAGTGTGTGGTGGTGGTGGCAGCCTGGATGGCAGTGTGTGGTGGTGGTGGCAGCCTGGGTGGCAGTGTGTGGTGGTGGCAGCAGGGGTGGCAGTGTGTGTTGGTGGTGGCAGCCTGGGTGTCAGTGTGTGGTGGTGGCAGTGTGGTGGTGGTGGTGGCAGAGTGTGGTGGTGGTGGCAGTGTGGTGGTGGTGGTAATGGCAGAGTGTGGTGGTGGTGGCAGCCTGGGTGGCAGTGTGGTGGTGGTGTCAGCCTGGGTGGCAGTGTGTGGTGGTGGCAGCCTGGGTGGCAGTGTGTGGTAGTGGCAGCCTGGGTGGCAGTGTGTGGTGGTGGCAGCCTGGGTGGCAGTGTGTGGTGGTGGCAGCCTGGGTGGCAGTGTGTGGTGGTGGCAGCCTGGGTGGCAGTGTGTGGTGGTGGCAGCCTGGGTGGCAGTGTGTGGTGGTGGCAGCCTGGGTGGCAGTGTGGTGGTGGCAGCCTGGTGGCACTGTGGTGGTGGCAGCCTGGGTGGCACTGTGTGGTGGTGGCAGCCTGGGTGGCACTGTGTGGTGGTGGCAGCCTGGGTGGCACTGTGTGGTGGTGGCAGCCTGGGTGGCACGTGTGTGGTGGTTGGCAGCTGGGTTTGGGACCGTGTGTGGTGGTGGCAGCCTGGGTGGCACTGTGTGGTGGTGGCAGCCTGGGTGGCAGTGTGGTGGTGGCGCTGGTGGCATGTGTGGTGGTGGCAGCTGGGTGGCAGTGTGGTGGTGGCAGCCTGGGTGGCAGCTGTGTGGTGGTGGCAGCCTGGGTGGCAGGGGGTGCAGCTGGTGCAGTGGTGGGGCAGCCTGGGTGGCACTGTGTGGTGGTGGCAGCCTGGTGGCAGTGTGTGGTGGCAGCCTGGGTGGCACGTGTGGTGGTGGCAGCCTGGGTGGCACTGTGTGGTGGTGGCAGCCTGGTGGCACTGGTGGTGGTGGCAGCCATGGTGGCACCTGTGACTGGTGGTGGCAGCCTGGTGGCACTTGGGTGGCAGCTTATTTTGTAGCCTGACTTAAACGGAACGATACGGTGAGTAACACTTGTCCAGTAAACCTTGAACACACACACACACACACACACACACACACACACACACACACACACACACACACACACACACAACACAACACACACACACACACACACACACACACACACACACACACACACACACACACAACACACACACACACACACACACACACACACACACACACACACACACACAACACACACACACACACACACACACACACACACACACACACACACACACACACACACACACACACACACACACACACACACACACACACACACACACACACACACACACACACACACACACACACACACACACACACACACACACACACACACACACACACACACACACACACACACACACACACACACACACACACACACACACACACACACACACACACACACACACACACACACACACACACACACACACACACACACACACACACACACACACACACACACACACACACACACACACACACACACACACACACACACACACACACACACACACACACACACACATACACACACACACACACACACACACACACACAAAACACACACACACACACACACACACACACACACACACACACACACACACACACACAACACACACACACACACACACACACACACACACACACACACACACACACACACACACACACACACAACACACACACACACACACACACACACACACACACACACACACACACACACACACACACACACACACACACACACACACACACACACACACACACACACACACACACACACACAACACACACACACACACACACCACACACACACACACACACACACAGAACGGACAAGACGACACACACACACACACAAAAGACAACACACACCAACACAACCACAGACCACAGCCAGACACTCACCCCACAACACACATAAGATAGAATAGGCAAAGTAACCCATACACAGCCGAATGGTTGATAGGCCAGGACCGAATTGAACCAGCAAGGTAGCCAGGACTACTGACCCTGCAACCTATATAACAGACCAAGCGTCTATCCATGCCTTTACACTAGCAACCTTTCCGCTCCCTTGCTACATGACTCTCTCTCTCTCTCTCTCTCTCTCTCTCTCTCTCTCTCTCTCTCTCTCTCTCACGCAGACACACACACACACACACATAAAAGAAAGATTGGGGAATGGAAGAGGAGGAAGAAAAAGGGAGGAGGAAATTCAAATATAAAAGAGAATAGAAAGAACAGAGAGCGAAAAGGGAACAGAACGAAGGGAATAAAAGAGGACAGAGAAAAAGAAAAGAACAAGAGATAACAGAAAGAACAAAGTATAAAGAGAATAAAACAAGAGAGACAGCAAAATAGGATAGAGAGAGAGAAGAAGAACATTAATTAAAGAATAACTGGAAGAGGAGGAAAATATGATAAATATGAAGGAGAGGAAAAAAAAACAGAAATAAAGGCAATGGTAAGGTGACAGAAGCAAGAAGAAATGATGAAAGAGGAATTAATGTTAAAAGAGATTGAAGAGGTGACTGAATAAAGATTAAGTAGAGGGAATAAAGAGAAAGTGAGAGAATAAAAAGAAAGAAAGAGAATAAACATGAGGTAGAAAGGAATAAAGAGAAAGCAGAGAGAACAAAGGAGGAAGAAAGGGGGGAAACAGGGATAAGAGGATTAGTAACGAACGGAAGAGGATACCAGATAAGAGGAAGAGGAGCCAGAGAGGACACTCTTGTCTCTGAGCTAGTGAAACCTCCCCGGAAACCTTCCTGGAAGCCTCCCTGGAAACCTCGGAAACCTCCCCGGAAGCCTCCCTGGAAACCTCCCCGGAAGCCTCCCTGGAAACCACCCCAGAAGCCTCTCTGGAAACCTCGGAAGCCTCCCTGGAAACCTCCCCAGAAGCCTCCCTGGAAACCTCCCCGGAATCCTCCCTGGAAACCTCGGAAACCTAACCGGAAACCTCTCTAGAAACCTCCCCGGAAACCTCTCTGGAAACCTCCCTCGAAATCTCCACAGAAACCTTCCTGGAAATCCTCTCTAAACCTCTTCAGAAGCCTTCGCTGAAACCTTGGAAACCCCTCTGGAAACCTCTCCAGAAGCCTTCCCAGAAACCTCCATGGAAACCTCGGAAACCTGGAAAAATCCTCGGAAACCTTCCTGGAAACATCCCTGAAAGCTTCCCTGTAAATATCTCTGAAATCCTTCCTGGAAACCTTTCTGACTGGAATCCTTGAAATTCTCTGTGGAAATCTTCCTGTAAGCCTCCCTAGAAGCCCAGAAAACCTCTTAGGAATCCTCCCAGGAAACCTATCTGGAAACCTTCCTCGAAACCTCTCTAGAATCCTTGGAAACCTCTTTGTAAACTTCCCTGGAAGCCTGGAAACTTTCCTGGAAACCTTACTGGAGACTTGGAAACCTTGTTGGAATTTGTTAGGTGAGGTCCAGGGAAGCCATGATCACAACATAGAAGATACTCAGATACTTTATCAGTCACTGTCAAGAGTACAGTGTAGCTATCACTGTCAAGAGTACAGTGCTGCCTCCAGCAGCAACAGCCTGGTTGACCAGGCAAGCACCAGACGAGCCTGGCCCATGGCCGGGCTCAGAGTGTAGATAAACTCTCGAAACTCTTCAAAGGTATATCAAAGGTAAGGTATATCACTGCCAGAGTACAGTGTAGCTGTCACTGCCAGAGTACAGTGTAGCTGTCACTGCCAGAGTACAGTGTAGCTGTCACTGCCAGAGTACAGTGTAGCTGTCACTGCCAGAGTACAGTGTAGCTGTCACTGCCAGAGTACAGTGTAGCTGTCACTGCCAGAGTACAGTGTAGCTGTCACTGCCAGAGTACAGTGTAGCTGTCACTGCCAGAGTACAGTGTAGCTGTCACTGCCAGAGTACAGTGTAGCTGTCACTGCCAGAGTACAGTGTAGCTGTCACTGCCAGAGTACAGTGTAGCTGTCACTGCCAGAGTACAGTGTAGCTGTCACTGCCAGAGTACAGTGTAGCTGTCACTGCCAGAGTACAGTGTAGCTGTCACTGCCAGAGTACAGTGTAGCTGTCACTGCCAGAGTACAGTGTAGCTGTCACTGCCAGAGTACAGTGTAGCTGTCACTGCCAGAGTACAGTGTAGCTGTCACTGCCAGAGTATCAGGCTGAGCTGTCACTGCCAGAGACAGTGTGCTGTCACTGCCAGAGTACAGTGTAGCTGTCACTGCCAGAGTACAGTGTAGCTGTCACTGCCAGAGTACAGTGTAGCTGTCACTGCCAGAGTACAGTGTAGCTGTCACTGCCAGAGTACAGTGTAGCTGTCACTGCCAGAGTACAGTGTAGCTGTCACTGCCAGAGTACAGTGTAGCTGTCACTGCCAGAGTACAGTGTAGCTGTCACTGCCAGAGTACAGTGTAGCTGTCACTGCCAGAGTACAGTGTAGCTGTCACTGCCAGAGTACAGTGTAGCTGTCACTGCCAGAGTACAGTGTAGCTGTCACTGCCAGAGTACAGTGTAGCTGTCACTGCCAGAGTACAGTGTAGCTGTCACTGCCAGAGTACAGTGTAGCTGTCACTGCCAGAGTACAGTGTAGCTGTCACTGCCAGAGTACAGTGTAGCTGTCACTGCCAGAGTACAGTGTAGCTGTCACTGCCAGAGTACAGTGTAGCTGTCACTGCCAGAGTACAGTGTAGCTGTCACTGCCAGAGTACAGTGTAGCTGTCACTGCCAGAGTACAGTGTAGCTGTCACTGCCAGAGTACAGTGTAGCTGTCACTGCCAGAGTACAGTGTAGCTGTCACTGCCAGAGTACAGTGTAGCTGTCACTGCCAGAGTACAGTGTAGCTGTCACTGCCAGAGTACAGTGTAGCTGTCACTGCCAGAGTACAGTGTAGCTGTCACTGCCAGAGTACAGTGTAGCTGTCACTGCCAGAGTACAGTGTAGCTGTCACTGCCAGAGTACAGTGTAGCTATCACTGCCAGAGTACAGTGTAGCTATCACTGTATCAGATGTCATAGGATCACTGAAGGAGGCCTACTGTTCCTATGCTGTCATAGATCACACTGGATTCCTACAGAGGAGGCCTACTGATCCTATTAGCTCACAGGATCACTGTGGAGGCCTACTGATCTATTAGTCTCACAGGATCACTGCTGGAGGCCTACTGATCCTATTAGCTCTCACAGGATCACTGCTGGAGGCCTACTGATCCTATTAGCCTCACAGGATCACTGCTGGAGGCCTACTGATCCTATTAGCTCTCACAGGATCACTGCTGGAGGCCTACTGATCCTATTAGCCCTCACAGGATCACTGCTGGAGGCCTACTGATCCTATACCTACAGGATATTACCTATTCTTT
>WNWK01004727.1:97500-117500 GCA_009830355.1 Cherax destructor
CAGTATTTTATATGTCGTTATCATGTCCCCCCTATCTCTCCTGTCCTCCAGTGTCGTCAGGTCGATTTCCCTTAACCTCTCCTCATAGGACATACCCCTCAGCTCCGGGACTAGTCTTGTTGCAAACCTTTGCACTTTCTCTAGCTTCTTTACGTGCTTGGCTAAATGTGGGTTCCAAACTGGTGCTGCATACTCCAGTATGGGCCTAACGTACACAGTGTACAGGGTCTTGAACGATTCTTTATTAAGATGTCGGAATGCTGTTCTTAGGTTTGCTAGGCGCCCGTATGCTGCAGCAGTTATTTGGTTGATGTGCGCCTCAGGAGATGTGCCTGGTGTTAGACTCACCCCAACATCTTTTTCCTTGATTGAGGTTTGTAGTCTCTGGTCCCCTAGACTGTACTCCGTCTGCGGTCTTCTTTGCCCTTCCCCAATCTTCATGACTTTGCACTTGGTGGGGTTGAACTCCAAGAGCCAATTGCTGGACCAGTCCTGCAGCCTGTCCAGATCCCTTTGTAGTTCTGCCTGGTCCTCGTCCGATTGAATTCTTCTCATCAACTTCACATCATCTGCAAACAGGGACACTTCGGAGTCTATTCCTTCCGTCATGTCGTTCACAAATACCAGAAACAGCACCGGTCCTAGGACTGACCCATGTGGAACCCCACTCGTCACCGGCGCCCACTCTGACACCTCGCCACGTACCATGACTCGCTGTTGTCTTCCTGACAGGTATTCCCTGATCCATTGTAGTGCCTTCCCTGTTATCCCTGCCTGGTCTTCCAGCTTCTGCACTAATCTCTTGTGTGGAACTGTGTGTGTGTGTGTGTTGTGTGTGTGTGTGTTGTGTGTGTGTGTGTGTGTGTGTTGGGTGTGTGTGTTGTGTGTGTGCTGTGTGTGTTGTGTGTTGTGTGTGTGTTGTGTGTGTGTTGTGTGTGTGTTGTGTGTTGTGTGTGTGTGTGTTGTGTGTGTGTGTGTTGTGTGTGTGTGTGTGTGTTGTGTGTGTACTCACCTATTTGTGGTTGCAGGGGTCGAGTCATAGCTCCTGGCCCCGCCTCTTCACTGATTGCTACTAGGTCCTCTCTCTTCCTGCTCCATGAGCTTTATCAAACCTCGTCTTAAAACTATGTATGGTTCCTGCCTCCACTATGTCGCTTTCTAAGCTATTCCACTTCCTGACAACTCTATGACTGAAGAAATACTTCCTAACATCCCTTTGACTCATAGGAGTCTTCAACTTCCAACTGTGACCCCTTGTTTCTGTGTCCCCTCTCTGGAACATCTTGTCTCTGTCCACCTTAACTATTCCTCGCAGTATTTTATATGTCGTTATCATGTCTCCCCTAACCCTCCTGTCCTCTAGTGTCGTCAGGCCGATTTCCCTTAACCTTTCTTCGTAGGACAATCCCCTTAGCTCTGGGACTAGTCTTGTTGCAAACCTTTACATTTTCTCTAATTTCTTGACGTGCTTGACCAGGTGTGGGTTCCAAACTGGTGCTGCATACTCCAGTATGGGCCTGACGTATATGATTCCTTAGTGAGGTATTGGAACGCTATTCTTAGGTTTGCCAGCCGCCCGTTGTGTGTTGTCACCAATGGCACTGTTTCCCTTGTTTTCAACGTTTACGTTGTTCCATTTAATGAACAAAAAGGGGACAACACGGTGACTGGAACAATACATAACTAACCCACACGGGCGAGAGTGGAGTTTACCACGACGTTTCGGTCCGACTTGGACCATTTACGAGCAGTAGAGGACTAGCTAAAACTGTCTGGCCAGTAGCACTAACTTCCCTCATCATAAGAATGTTGGTAGGAGTGATGAGACGATAGATTACAAACTCCATGGACCAGCAGAAACTAGCATGGTTTTGGAGCAGGACGGTCAGGCCTGTCACAGCTGCTGAACCATTATGACAGAATTACGGAGGCGCTGGAGGGCGACCGAAACACAGATGTGATTTACATAGATTTTGTAAAGGCAAACGCCTTTACAAAATCTGTGTAAATCACATCTGTGTTTTGGTCGCCCTCCAGCGCCTCCGTAATTCTGTCATAATGGTTCGGCAGCTGTGTCAGGCCTGGCCGTCCTGCTCCAAATGCGATCATGGAGTGACAGTGCACAAAATGAGGGTCATGGACATTATGGGGAAGGTAGGCAGATGGATTTTCGGATTCCCAACACATAGAACACAAATAGTAATAAACAGAGCAAAATCCAGCATCAGCGAGGTAAAAAGCTGTGCCCTAAGGCACTGTCCTGGCACCTCTCCTGTCTCATCCTCAACAGACAGATAAAAACACCCGTCACAGTTCTGTATCATTATCTGCAGATGACGCTAAAATAAGCATGAAAGTCACTATGGTAGAGGACACTGAAAAATTACAGGAAGACATAAGCGGGGGTTTCCAGTGGGCAGTGGAGAACAACATGACGTTCAGTGGTGATAAGTTTCAGCTGCTGAGGTATGGAAAGAATGAAGATCTCAAAAGGAACATTATTACAAAACTCAAGAGGGTCACCAAATAGAACGAAAGGAACACGTAAATGACTTTGGAATAATTATGTCAGCTGACCTTTCTTTCAAAGAGCTTAAGACAAAGGTCACGACAGCCAGGAGGATGACGGGGTGAGTGATCAGAACCTTCAAAACAAAGAAATAATATAATTGTAACATTTTTCAATTCGCTAGTGATGCCTCGTTTGGAATATTGCTCAGTGTTGACGGCCCCGTTCCAGGCATGACAAATATCAGAGCTGGAACAAATACAGAGGTCGTTTACGGTCCGCAAAGAACCAGTAGAGCATTTAAATTACTGGGAACGCCTTAAAGTCTTGAACATGTACTCACTGGAGCGGAGGAGAGAGAGATATATGATAATATATACCTGGAAAGTACTCGAGGACAAGTATTTTCACCAGGTTCCAGATCAACTAGGCTGTGATGGATATGTGGGACAGTGGGCCTTCAGCAGCAACAGCCTGATTGACCAGGCTAACACCAGACGAGCCTGGCCCATGGCCGGGCTTCGGGTGCAGAAAGACACTCGCAACTCATCAAAGGTAAAGGTCACCTGTCTTCTGTGTGCGGGTTATTTGTGTATTTTTTAAGCTATTTTTTTGTGTTTAATGGACATCTTAGGTGATATTATTACACCCAGGTCTTTCAGAGGAGACTCGAACCGTGGTCCTTATATGTAGCAGTCAGTGTTGTTACCACTCAGCCCAGGGAGGTTACAAAAGGTATTCTTTTACAACCAGCGCTATTGTGAGATGTTTGCATCATGTCGATCTGAGTGTGGGTGTGTTTATGGGGGCGTGGATGTGTGGGCGTGGGTGTGTGGGTACTCGCCTATTTGTACTCACCTATTTCTGGTTGCATGGGTCGAGACTCAGCTCCTGGCCCCGCCTCTTCACTGATCGCTACTAGGTCCTCTCTCTCCCTGCTCCTGGGTGTGGACGTGGGTGTGTTTGCGTGGGCGTGGACGTGGGTGTGAACGTGGGTGTGTTTGTGTGGGCGTGGGTGTGGACGTGGGTGTGTTTGTGTGGATGTGGGTGTGTTTGTGTGGGCGTGGGAGTGTAGCCGTGTAAGCGTGGGAGTGGGCGTGCAAGCATGGGTGTGGGCGTGTAAGCGCGGGCGTGGGTCTCGCCAGTACACCCATCACCTCTCCAGTCCCCATTCCTCCCATGTCTTCCACACTATTCTTACTTCACCACCACCCCTCCCCCACCTACAACCCCCACCCCTCCCCCACCTACCAACCCACCCCTCCCCCACCCTTCCGGATATTAAAACACGTGAATAGACTACACTGGGTGTGTGGGCAGTGGCTTCCCGCTGGGCCAGGCTTTCCGTTGGGCCAGGCTTCCCGTTGGGCCAGGCTTCCCGTTGGGCCAGGCTTCTCGTTATATCTGTTACGACAGCTAACTCCGGAGTATAGAATTTTATAACCGCTATCTAAACTTCTATAAGCTATCACATTACCATATTCAACGGCCGTTTAGATATTCAAAGGCACATAAACGCCCTGTTATCTTCAACAGAGTGCAAACGGGCGTGTTAGTTATTTAAAGACACACAAACGCCGTTTTAAACGTCCCATATAAACGTCCTATCTTAAACAGAGGGCAAACGGCCATTTTAGATATTTAAACATAAACGCTGTTTTAAACGTCCCATATAAACGCCCTGTTATCTTAAGCAGAGTGCAAACGGCCGTTTTAGATATTTAAAGACAAACTCTGTTTTAAACTCCCCAAAATTCCCCTTGCGGGTTATATTTCCAATTTCTTCCCGTTTAAACGAGAAAAAACGGCTCATTTAGCTAATTTAAACCCCGGTTGGTGACTCTGGTTTATCGCTGTCGGTTTATCAGAGCGCCCAGCGGTAATATTAAACCGTTTTATAGTGTGAGTAAAACTTAGCGAGTCAAGGCGCAGAGCAGCGCAAGTCGGTTTAATTTCGCGACCGCATTCCGCCGCATTCACTGTAAACCCGGAATGTAAACCAGTGGTTTAAGCCGGTTTAGAGGATGAGGTAAAAGTCTTAGTCTTATTCAGCCATAAAGTCTGATCTTGTAAGTCTTAAAGCCATAAAGTCTGATCTTGTAAAAGTCTTAAAGCCATAAAGTCTGATCTTGTAATGTCTTAAAGTCTGATTTTGCGGTGCGCAAGACGCCGTGAAACTCTTAGTAAGAGTTGGGTTATATTTCGCGGGGTTCGCGGCGCGCGTTTGGCATCTGAATGGTTCGCGGGTATCGCTAATGTTAACTTTCGCGCTCTTTCACGTTCTTGAATTATGGCGGTAATTAAGTCACTGCTGGCCAACTTAAAACTCATTTTCCGACTTTTTTATTTTTCTCGCTTTTTTTTCCGGGGTTGAATTCTAGCAGCCACTTGTCAGACCAGACCTTCAGTCCTTCCTGATCCTCGTTCGTTTGTATTCCCTTCATTAGTTTCACATCGTTTGTGTACAGGGACACCTCTGAATTTATTCCTTCTGAATTGTCGTGTTTATGTCGTGCCGAATAGGTAAAACTTGCTATTTTGGCTTAAATAGCAACGCTCTTCTTGCCGAATAAGACAAGCGAAAATTTGTGTATGTAATAATTTCGCAAAAAATCATTTTGAACCTAACTAAAAAAATATATTTCATTGTTTGTTTATTAAATTATTGTAAACTTGTCTAAAATATATTTAGTCGGATTAGGCTAAATTAAATTGCGCTTGTTATAATAAGGTTAGGTAAGTTTTCTAAGGTTCTTTTGGTACAAAATTATTAATTTTTACATTAACATAAGTGAAAAAATCTATCTTTAAACGTATATGAGAAAATTTTAGATAGGACATATTTTAAGAGTTCTTGCTAAGTGACCAATTTTACCTATTCGCCACAACATTTATGTATACAAGAAATAGTACTGGTCCAGGTATTGACCCTTGTGGAACCCCACTCGTCACACTCGCCCATTCTGACATCTTAACACTAAGTCGTTGTTTCCTTCCTTGATCCACTGTAATGTTAGCACTGCAGTGTTAGCACTGCAATGTTAGCACTGCAATGTTAGCACTGCAATGTTAGCACTGTTACTGTTGTCACCTCTAACGTTTGTGGTGCTGTGTAAAAACACGTACGTGTGTATGTACTTACCTATATGTGGTTGCAGGGGGTCGAATCATAACTCCTAACCCCGCCTCTACACTGGTCGCTACTACTCTCTCCCTTCCTGCTCCATGAACTTTATCATACCTCTTCTTAAAGCTATGTATGGACCCTGCCTCCACTACATCACTCTCCAGAGTATGTGTATGTGTAACTTAGTCTATCGTCGAGTCATAGCTCCTGGCCCCGCCTCTTCACTGGTCGCTACTAGGCTCTCTCTTCCTGCTCCATGAGCTTTATCATACCTCTTCTTAAAGCTATGTATGGACCCTGCCTCCACTACATCACTCTCCAGAGTGTGTGCGTGTGTAACTTAGTCTATCGTCGAGTCATAGCTCCTGGCCCCGCCTCTTCACTGGTCGCTACTAGGCTCTCTCTTCCTGCTCCATGAGCTTTATCATACCTCTTCTTAAAGCTATGTATGGACCCTGCCTCCACTACCTCACTCTCCAGAGTGTGTGTATGTGTAACTTAGTCTATCCATAACCTTGTGTGTGCATAATTTCGCGTGTACACTCATTTTTTTGGGGCGTACACCTAATTCACCATGATTTTATCCACTTCCCTCTATTCACTATTGCTATGCACTATCCCCCGGTGCAACAAACATTAATTTTTTGACAAGTTCCCCGGGCGTCGTGACTTTAATGGCCCTTTTCAAGATAAGAGAAAAATGTACAAAGGGGCAGGAATTTTTAATAAAACCTTTGATGACCTTACGCAAAAGGCAGTTAAGGTCGTGAAGGCTGGAGGACAAGGCACTTAGTGTAATGGGGGCAGGAGGGACCCCACTGTGTCAGCACAGCAACCCATTATTGCACTATAGTGGGTTTTATCCTTGTAAACAAGACTTTGAGAGACTGCAGAGTCTTGGCGCTTCAAGGACATGTGGGCAATTCACGGACATGTGGGCAATTCACGGACATGTGGGCCCTTTATAGACATGTCCCTTCAAGAACATGTGGTATCGTAAAGGACATGTGGTCGTTAAAGGACATGTGGGCCCGTCAAAGACACGTGGTCCCTTCAAGGACATATGGGTGCGTCAAGGACACGTGGTCCCTTCAAGGACATGTGGGCCCTTCAAGGGCATGTAGGCGCGTCAAAGACATGTGGGCCCTTCAAGTGCATGTGGGCCCTTCAAGGACACGTGGTCCATTATTATAACAAGCGCAATTTAATTTAGCCTAATCCAACTAAATATATTTTAGATAAGTTTACAATAATTTAATAAACACATTGAAATATATTTTTTTAGTTAGGTTCAGAATGATTTTTGCGAAATTATTTTATAAACAAATTTTCGCTTGCCTTATTCGGCAAGAAGAACGTTGCTATTTATGGCAGCTTCTCACTTGATAAACCTAGACTGTCTAATGGCCTCGTTCAGTGTGTTGTTATGGGTAGATAAGATGGGGAAGCTGAGGGAGAGAGAGAGAGAGAGAGAAGAGAGAGAGAGAGAGAGAGAGAGAGAGAGAGAGGGAGGAAAAAAGTTAGTTTTCGACTTGAAATAAACTCAGTGTTTTCTAGAGAGATAATCCTTGCAGTTAGTGTCCTAATCCCTGGATTACCAAATCTGTAGGGTAAAAATTATATAATCCAGATTTAACAAATCCTTCCAGTTGTCCGTGAAGATCTATTGTTTGTGTATGTGTGTTGTGTGTCTGTGTTGTGTCTGTGTTGTGTGTCTGTGTTGTGTGTGTTGTGTGTGTATTCTATGTGTGTATTGTGTGTTGTGTGTGTGTATTGTGTGTGTGTGTTGTGTGTCTGTGTTGTGTGTGTGTGTTGTGTTCGTACCGTTCCTTGAGGTTCCTTGAGCTTCTTTGTGCTCCTTCAGGCTCCTTCAGGTTCCTTCAGTTTCTTTGTTCCTTCAGGTTCCTTCGGTCCCTTCGCGTTCCTTCAGGTTCCTTCGGGTCCCTTCGCGTTCCTTCAGGTTCCTTCGGGTCCCTTCAGGTTCCTTCGGGTCCCTTCGCGTTCCTTCAGGTTCCTTCGGGTCCCTTCAGGTTCCTTCGGGTCCCTTCGCGTTCCTTCAGGTTCCTTCGTGTCCCTTCGCGTTCCTTCAGGTTCCTTCGCGTTCCTTCAGGTTCCTTCGGGTTCCTTCAGGTTCCTTCGGGTTCCTCCAGCTTCTCCAAGTTTAATCTTTACAAATCTCCCAACCTAATCTCTCTCTCTCGTTCTCCACCGAAAGGGCAAGAGGAACGCAGACAGGGCAAGAGGAACGCAGACAGGGCAAGAGGAACGCAGACAGGGCAAGAGGAACGCAGACAGGGCAAGAGGAACGCAGACAGGACAAGAGGAACGCAGACAGGACAAGAGGAACGCAGACAGGACAAGAGGAACGCAGACAGGACAAGAGGAACGCAGACAGGACAAGAGGAACGTAGACAGGACAAGAGGAACGCAGACAGGACAAGAGGAACGCAAACAGGACGAGAGGAACGCAGACAGGACAAGAGGAACGCAGACAGGACAAGAGGAACGCAAACAGGACGAGAGGAACGCAAACAGGACAAGAGGAACGCAAACAGGACGAGAGGAACGTAGACAGGACGAGAGGAACGTAGACAGGACAAGAGGAACGTAGACAGGACAAGAGGAACGTAGACAGGACAAGAGGAACGCAGACAGGACAAGAGGAACGCAAACAGGACGAGAGGAACGCAAACAGGACAAGAGGAACGTAGACAGGACAAGAGGAACGCAGACAGGACAAGAGGAACGCAGACAGGACAAGAGGAACGTAGACAGGACAAGAGGAACGCAAACAGGACAAGAGGAACGCAGACAGGACAAGAGGAACGCAGACAGGACAAGAGGAGCGCAAACAGGGCAGGAGGAGCGCAAACAGTGCAAGGGCAAGAGGAATGTAAACAGGGCAAGTGGAACATAGAAAGGGCATCAGTGCCCCTCAACAATGGTGCAAAAATGCCCTAGATTTTTCTAGCTTTAAAGTAATGCATATCTACGCTCAGGGTGGCATACCTGCCATCAGGGTGGCATAACTGCCTTCCAGGCATTAATATTCCAGGCAGGAGGTTCCCAAATCAGTGGTGAGGTTGATAATGGGGAGTAGAAGACATGTTTGGGTCTCTGCTGGAAGTGGATTATTCAAAACACGAGTCTGACGATCATTGATGCTCCTGGGGCAAGATTCTTTGACTGCACTATCTCTGTTTTTTTTTTTTTTTTTTTTGACGCTCTAAACGCCTGAGTTGGATTCCAGGAGGCGTAGAATCCAAATTGTTGAGTACTGAAGACACTTTGACCTCTCTAAACATCTCTGACTCTGAAATCATCTGCTTTTTCAGTGATTCTTTAAAAGAATCATGAATTTGTTTACGCTTTTTAACGCTTCTGTTGAATTCAAGAAGCGTAGAATCCAAATGACTGCGTACTGAAGACAATTTGACTTCGCTAAGCCTTTTTAACTCTAAAATCAGTGTTTTTTCAAAGAATCATTTTTTTTTTGACGCTCCTTTAACGCCTGCGTGTAATCCATTTAAGTTACATTTTTAAGTAAAATTACATTTTTAAGTTTCAGTTTTAAGTAACTTAAAAAACACCTGAAAGGTTAAAGTAACCTAACTCCCCTAAATTTTTTCTAAGTTCCCAACATTAAATTCTGGCAAGAAAAGCCAAGTTAATTCTGGTCCGGGAATTCCAAATTCTGGTCTGGCGTGTCCTCTCAGGAGCTGCTGGACTAACCTCTGATTACCAGCTCTGATTACTAACGCCAGGCCAATCAGATCCACTTTGCTTCCCACTCCCACTGTGGGGAAAATAAGATTTCTTCCACTGGAATAAACTCCAACCCACCCCCACTGAGGGTAAAGTGGGGAAAATAAGATTTCTTCTACTAGAATAAACACCCACAGTGTTTTTTTTTTAAACCAGCTTTACTCCTGTTAGGTAATTGCATGGTTAAGGTAATTAAGGCAGATGGTGTAATTATTGGGAGGGTATATTATATGATAGGCAGCTGGTACTTAATTTCGCCCAGAGAGGCGTAAAGTCGGGTGGAAAAAGTATATGGCATAGTGTGTCAGGTACGTGAACTGGGGTGGCACGGACGGGTGTACGTGGGAGGCATCTAAAATGGAGTTTCGTACGTGAGACAGCGTTTTTTTTTAGGACTGTTGTAAGTAGGAAGCGTACTTGAGACAGCTGGTAAGAAGCGTACTTGAGACAGCTGGTAAGAAGCGTACTTGAGGCAGCTGGTAAGAAGCGTACTTGAGGCAGCTGGTAAGAAGCGTACTTGAGGCAGCTGGTAAGAAGCGTACTTGAGGCAGCTGGTAAGACAGAGCTGTAACTTGAGGCAGCTGGTAGAAGCGTAGGCTGGTGAGCTCTGAGGCAGCTGGTAGAAGCGTACTTGAGGCAGCTGGTAAGAAGCGTACTTGAGGCAGCTGGTAAGAAGCGTACTTGAGGCAGCTGGTAGAAGCGTACTTGAGGCAGCTGGTAAGAAGCGTACTTGAGGCAGCTGGTAGAAGCGTATGAGGCAGCTGGTAGAAGCGTACTTGAGGCAGCTGGTAAGAAGCGTACTTGAGGCAGCTGGTAAGAAGCGTACTTGAGGCAGCTGGTAAGAAGCGTACTTGAGGCAGCTGGTAAGAAGCGTACTTGAGACAGCTGGTAAGAAGCGTACTTGAGGCAGCTGGTAAGAAGCGTACTTGAGGCAGCTGGTAAGAAGCGTACTTGAGGCAGCTGGTAAGAAGCGTACTTGAGGCAGCTGGTAAGAAGCGTACTTGAGACAGCTGGTAAGAAGCGTACTTGAGGCAGCTGGTAAGAAGCGTACTTGAGGCAGCTGGTAAGAAGCGTACTTGAGGCAGCTGGTAAGAAGCGTACTTGAGGCAGCTGGTAAGAAGCGTACTTGAGGCAGCTGGTAAGAAGCGTACTGAGGCAGCTGGTAGAAGCGTACGAGCAGCTGGTAAGAAGCGTAGACTGGTAGAGACGAGCAGCTGGTAAGAAGCGTACTTGAGGCAGCTGGTAAGAAGCGTACTTGAGGCAGCTGGTAAGAAGCGTACTTGAGACAGCTGGTAAGAAGCGTACTTGAGGCAGCTGGTAAGAACAGTAGTTCGTGAAACAGGTGGACAGGTTGTGTCCATATGTAAACCGCTGGATAAAACTTCAAGGTCCGTCTATTCAACTCTTCGAGGACCACTTACTCGAGACGATTCATTGTCTTGCAAACCTATCAAACCCGGCCCCAAATGTATCTTCAATTTCAGACTGCAATTGCAGAGTCTGTGGATAGGCTGGAAGACCAGTCTCCTGACAGCAGAATTATTAAACCTCTGTAATAAGTTCAGCAGATTGCTGAACTGACTAGACTGGTTAAGCTTCGTAGCGAGGGAAGAGGACCTGGTCCACGACGTTATGGTGTTCAAGACTGACATCTCAGATCACAACGTAATGGTTAGCGCGTCGGTCTGGAGTTTTATGACTTTGACCGCGGGTTCTATCCCCGCCCTTGGGTTATAATGGAGGTTTAAACATGAACGGTGGACTCGGAGAAATGATTAATCGCAAGGGCGACTTCAGCAAATTCAGTTAGATGAATATTTATTGCGACCAAATAAATAGCGACCTTAATGAAATAGGTTGGGAAAGTTTGACTATCTCTGATTTAAACCAATGGTGATTGATGCTTAGCTTAAACACACAGGAGGAGATGCAAGTAGAGAGAGAGAACACCTGGGTGAGAGGAGAGAGAACACCTGGGTGAGAGGAGAGAGAACACCTGGGTGAGAGGAGAGAGAACACCTGGGTGAGAGGAGAGAGAACACCTGGGTGAGAGGAGAGAGAACACCTGGGTGAGAGGAGAGAGAACACCTGGGTGAGAGGAGAGAGAACACCTGGTAGAGGAGAGAACACCTGGGTGAGAGGAGAGAGAACACCTGGGTGAGAGGAGAGAGAACACCTGGGTGAGAGGAGAGAGAACACCTAGGTGAGAGGAGAGAGAACACCTGGGCGAGAGGAGAGAGAACACCTGGGCGAGAGGAAAGAGAACACCTGGGTGAGAGGAGAGAGAACACCTGGGTGAGAGGAGAGAGAACACCTGGGTGAGAGGAGAGAGAAGATATCTTTACTAACATCTAGTGTAGACATAAAGGCAGCAGATGGAAGGAAGGGAACAAGTAAGACGAGAAGAGAAAGAGACGTGTTGTAGGAGAGTGGTAGTGTACCTGAGGAGAGAGAGGGGGGGGAGGGGCGCTGCTTCTACAAGCAAAGACTGTAGTCAACAAATGTTGTCAGAGGCAGCAGACTCTGTGAAGAATAAAGCAGAACTGGTTAGGGTAGTGGGGAACCCCCAGCTTAAACTGATTGCTTCATATAGAGTCAAGGAGAGGCACAGGCAGCAAAATTAAGGGCAAAACCACATTAATTATTGTGCCTTAACTTAAAGTAGATGGAACACACAGTAACGAATTACTGAAGTCACAATACGACTCTGTGTTTACTGAACAATTCACCAGAAAACGTCGACGACCAAAACGACTTTTTTTTATACACAAGAATTGATATTTGCTATTTCTAATACAACTGTCTTGCCAGCTGACTTGAAGAAGCCATCCACAACATGACCATGCACTCTGAAACTCCATAGTCAACAAAAATTCCCAGAAACCATTATTTCATGCCTTAAATATTGTATGTAGGAGGAGCCGGGTCACAGGTGTCATTAAAAACCTCTCTTACTGCCCTAAAACAGTTAAATGGAATATCAATAATTACATGATTCAAAACACTATGGGTTTATACGAAGTTACTTTTGCTTTAAACAACTGCTGAACCAACTTGACAAGGTCAGGGAAGCCCAGAAGACACCCTAAATGATGCAGTCTGCGCTGACTTTTCAAAACCCTTCGACCAGCGTGACCATGGTCTGATAGCACACAAAATTTGTGCTAAAGGAATAACTGGAAAAGTGGGCTGATTGATCGTTAACTTATGGAATAGACCCCAGGGAGGAGTACTGCAGTAGCAGTGAACAGTGAAAAGTTCTAGTGCCTGTATATATTGAATATCTGAACTACTGCTTACGTTCGAAGCGCTTTGAATTGTATTCCTTGAAACATAGGAGAGAAAGCTACATCATAATTTACACATTATTACTACTGCCTTTGTATCTGACTGAAGAAGTCTACTGTGTAGGTGAAACTTTTCATCAATAAAGTCACCAAACTGTTGTACATGTCTTAATCTTCAACTTGTCGTTATTTTATACCATTTCCAAGAATGCTGCAGCTGCTGCTGCTGCAGCTGGAGGGACTGATCTCTTGCACACGTCAACTGCTTCATATGAATGCAAGAAACTTAGCAAACGAGGTAAAGTACGTTAAATAAAATGCAAGGATATGACCAGTACACTGAGAGAGAACAATAGTGTCAGAGGTCCGCAACTCTTTAACGCCCTTAAACAAATCGGGGAATGGGTGGGGACTCGAACCTATGATAAGTAAGTCCTGGAACTCACACGCCAGCTGGCTCAGTGGTTAACGCACTGGTCTCTGATTGTTAGAACGCACCAGTATTGGGTTCAAATCCCACCCGTTCCCTGATTCAACAAATCTGTATTCAAGAGGGTACTTAGTTCATATCAGTTCCTGACCAACCAGGCTGTGGTTCCTAAGGTGGACTGTGAGCGAAGAGACCACAGACCAGCCAGGCTGTGGTTCCTACAGTGAACTGTGAGTGACCAGACCACAGACCAGCCAGGCTGTGGTTCCTACAGTAAACTGTGAGTAAACCTAACCTCAGACCAGCCAGGCTGTGGTTCCTACAGTGAACTGTGAGTGACCAGACCACAGACCAGCCTCCTGCTGGTCTTAAAGGGACTGGAATAAAAAAAATAGTGACCAGCGTCACTGTTTCACCCAATAAAGTAAAGCAATAAGCGCCATTCATGGGTCACAAAGCCTGGTAACACAGTTACCATGGGTCAAAAAAAGCCTGGTAACACAGTTACCATGGGTCACTGAGAGCGAAACATCGATTCCTCTCACGTGTTCCCAAAATTAGGCCTTTTCACTGTGGACCTTTGATTCGTTGCGATGGTGAAGATTAAATTCCAGCGCTGTTATGACTCCGGTAACAAGCAGGCAACGTCAGTACCAGGCAGGCAACGTCAGTACCAGGCAGGCAACGTCAGTACCAGGCAGGCAACGTCAATACCAGGCAGGCAACGTCAGTACCAGGCAGGCAACGTCAATACCAGGCAGGCAACGTCAATACCAGGAAGGCAACGTCAATACCAGGCAGGCAACGCCAATACCAGGCAGGCAACGTCAATACCAGGCAGGCAACGTCAATACCAGGCAGGCAACGTCAATACCAGGCAGGCAACGTCAGTACCACGCACGCAACATCAATACCAGGCAGGCAACGTCAGTACCAGGCAGGCAACGTCAGTACCAGGCAGGCAACGTCAATACCAGGCAGGCAACGTTAATACCAGGCAGGCAACGTCAATACCAGGCAGGCAACGTCAGTACCAGGCAGGCAACAACTGTGTCCTGGCCGGAACTCCCAAACACTTCTGTAGTACCGAGTGAATATTGGAAGAAAACAGGAAGATCTAACTTTATACAAAACAAACACACACACACACACACACACACACACACACACACACACACACACACACACACACACACACACACACACACACACACACACACACACACACACACACACACACACACACACACACACACACACACACACACACACACACACACACACACACAACACACACACACACACACACACACACACACACACACACACACACACACACACACACACACACACACACACACACACACACACACACACACACACACACACTGCTCTGCTCTGCTCATTAAAAACCGATGGGATTTTGATGAGCTGGAGAGAGGAGACAGAGGAAAAGCAAGAGACTATATGATAGGAACACTTCAGTCTGGAGGTCCCAAGGTGGTAATTGAAGTGATGTATAACCCACCACAGAACAGCAGGAGGCCAAGGCAAGAGTATGATGGGAGTAATAGAGCGATGGTTGACACACTGGCTGAAGTGGCCAGAAGGGCTCATGTGAACAGGGCAAAGCTGCTGATTGTGGATGACTTCAATCACAAGGAAATTGACTGGGAGAACTTGGAGCCACGTGGCGGCCAAGAAACGTGGAGGGCTAAGATGATGGAGGTGGTACTGGAGAACCTCATCTACCAACACGTAAGAGAGACTACCAGAGAGAGAGGAGAGGATGAACCAGCGAGACAAGACCTAGTATTCACCTTCAGTAGTGCAGATATTGAGGACATCACGTATAAAAGACCCTCAGGGCCAGTGATCACATGGTTCTGAGCTTTGAATACACAGTAGAGTTACAAGTGGAGGGGGAAGCAGGAAGGGCAGGACGAATGAAGCCAAACTACAAGAGAGGGGACTACACAGGCATGACGAATTTCCTACATGGGGTTCAGTGGGACAGAGAGCTGGCAGGGAAGTCAGTAAACGAGATGATGGAATATGTGACAACAATATGCTGAGGAGAGGTTTGTACCCAAGGGTAACAGAAATAACAGGAAAGCCAGGATGAGCCCTTGGTTCACCCAAAGGTGTAGAGAGGCAAAAAACCAAGTGTGCTAGGGAATGGAAGAAGTATAGAAGGCAGAGGACCCAGGAGAATAAGGAGAGGAGTCGTAGAACCAGAAATGAATATGCATAGGTAAGAAGGGAGGCCCAACGACAATACGAAAATGACATAGCAGCGAAAGCCAAATCTGACTCAAAGCTGTTGTACAGCCACATCAGGAGGAGAACAACAGTCAAGGACCAGGTGATCAGGCTGAGGAAGGAAGGTGGGAAGGTCACAAGAAACGACCACGAAGTGTGTGAGGAACTCAACATGAGATTCAAAGAAGTGTTCACAGAGGAGCAGGAAGAGTGACCTAGTAGCGACCAGTGAAGAGGCGGGGCCAGGAGCTGTGAATCGATCCCTGCAACCACACCTAGTTGAGTACACACACACACACACACACACACACACACACACACACACACATACACACACACTGACAGTAGGGACGCCGAGTGCGCGAGTCAAAACTTTAGTGCTGTGTGAATATCAGTGTTTCTGTGGGCTACCCAAGGTTACTTCAGGAGTCATTAAGTGTGTTAGGGCAGTGAACAACCCCTGAAGCGGTTTACAAGTGCCCTGAGCCATATAAGTGTGGGGAGAGCCACAATTTTATAAGTGAATTTGAAAGTGATATTGTCGGCGCTAGTCAAGAGAGGGCAGACCTAGTGTGGCACAGGCATCGTTGTCATATGTGCCACTGAAGAAAGATAATAAAGTGAAATCAGTGTGTGACCAGTGAAAGAAGCACAGTAAATAAGATTATATTACATATAAAGAAGAAAGAAGGTGTAGAAGCACCAGAACATCATAAAGAGCTGAACAATCTGCCGGCTGCATCCCAAGTATTTCACCTGTGCTAGTAGGTAGGTGTGTGTTAGACTAGTGCCACTGTGCTAGTAGGCAGGTGTGTGTTAGACTAGTGCCACTGTGCTAGTAGGCAGGTGTGTGTTAGACTAGTGCCACTGTGCTAGTAGGCAGGTGTGTGTTAGACTAGTGCCACTGTGCTAGTAGGCAGGTGTGTGTTAGACTAGTGCCACTGTGCTAGTAGGCAGGTGTGTGTTATACTAGTGCCACTGTGCTAGTAGGCAGGTGTGTGTTAGACTAGTGCCACTGTGCTAGTAGGCAGGTGTGTGTTAGACTAGTGCCACTGTGCTAGTAGGCAGGTGTGTGTTAGACTAGTGCCACTGTGCTAGTAGGCAGGTGTGTGTTAGACTAGTGCCACTAGACAAAACAATCAATTGAAAAGGTTACATTCTACTAGGAAAAAAAACTGTCTAGTAAATACAAATTAGGATACAAAAACTTGAGTTTGGTGTAGAGTCTACTGGACTCTACTATCACTACGATTGTGTGTGTACACACATGTACATGAACCCTGTCACCCTTGTACACGCTCTAGCCACCCTCTGCCACACACACACACACACCCACACTACTACTCTCTCACACTCACGCGCTCTCTCTCTCTCTCTTCCTCCTCTCCTTCCCTATTCTCCCCTCTCTCCCCCCTTGCCTTTCCCTCTTTTCCTTTTCCCCCTCTCTCCCTGTACCCCCTATCTTTCCAACCATCTTTCTTCCCCTCTGCCACTGTCTCCCCCACTCTATCCCTCTCCCCCCTCCTTACAACAAACACCTCCATGCGCACACACACACACACACACACACACACACACACACACACACACATACATACACACACACACACACGCACACACACACACACACACACACACACACACACACACACACAACATATGTCTGTAAATCTCACTGATGGGAATTCATAAAACCTGATTGCCTTGAATTCTCAAGCAATTGCACACCTGATTGTGTGGAAATCAGAGATTTGGTACTTGTATGTTCTTGATGCAAATATCCTATCCCATATCAGATCACATACCACTCAGACTAGAAATCCCTTCAGTATTCAGAACCCACCCCAGACTTAGAAATCCCCTCAGTACTCAGAACCCACCCCAGACTTAGAAATCCCCTCAGTACTCAGAACCCACCCCAGACTTAGAAATCCCCTCAGTACTCAGAACCCACCCCAGACTTAGAAATCCCCTCAGTACTCAGAACCCACACCAATCACAATAGAAAATGTCCTACTAGAAAAGTGCCTGTACTCAGACCAAAAAAAAATGAAAAAGTGAGATGGGGAGCAAGAGACACTGAGCTCCCATGATTTGTATGTGGAACAGTAGCAGACATTTTGGGAAATGTGGCTTCTAGCGTTGGTGACATGGGTGATGGGGTGGATCACATGGGTGATGGGGTGGATGACATGGGTGATGGAGTGTATGACATGGGTGATGGGGTGGATGACATGGGTGATGGAGTGTATGACATGGGTGATGGGGTGGATGACATGGGTGATGGGGTGGATGACATGGGTGATGGGGTGGATGACATGGGTGATGGGGTGGATGACATGGGTGATGTGTAGCCTGGTGTGGGTAATGGGAAGGATGTGTGGTCTGGTATGGGTGATGGGGAGTGTGTGTGACCTGGTATCTATAATGGAGAGACTGTATACTTTTAACCTAACTGTGACCTATTTCATAGGGTTTCCTGTGGGTTGTAATAGTTTTTAGGGTCCTTCTGAGTGCTCGTACTTGAAATTTTTCAACATCTGAGATAAATTTGCCTTAAACCAGCAGCTAGCAGAACCAATCAGACGAGGAAATATCCACAACATATATCCAGGAATAATGAGGACCTGGTCCAGGTCACATTGGTGTCGAGGACTGGATTGTCAGACCACAACGTACTGGAGATTCAGACCTACACAAACCTGGTCCAGGACACATTGGTGTGGAGGGCAGCCGTGTTAGACCACAACACTGGAGGTTCAGACCAGCATATACACCGATGTGGGTCAGGACAAGACAATCATGAGAGGGAATCTGATACCTTTAACTCCATCAATAATATCAACCAGAAACAAGGCAGTCGTGATCTTACTGAAATCCATTGAAACGACGAAATATCTGAATGTCTCAAGATGATAAGTTTTTACAGGTGCTCTAAATATGCTCCAAACACACAACTTTATGAAAGATGATGCACACTCGAAAGAGAGAGGTGCTCCCTCTACTAGCACAGGTGAAGGATAACAGAGCCTGTGAAGTGCAGCAGACTTTCCGAAGCAGTCAAGTCTGGTTAGAGACATGGAGAACATTGAGCTGTAACGGAATGTGTGGTGGAGTCCAGAAGAGACAGAGGTAGCAAAGAACCACAGCTGAAATTAGAAGAAATCACAAATACTTCTTTTTCTCATATGCAGAAATCCAGGGTGAAAAACGCATGTACTATGGGGCCTTAGATGAAATAAGTGAAATACTGACATCAAAATATGGTTGGGTTCTGTGAACCACAGGGGACTTGAGCTAGAATTGGCCACAGCCACTCATTTGTGGTCACTTGCATTTGTGGTCACAGTGGTGGCCCATGCTAACCTCCCTATGGTATATAAATATACCTCTCCCCCTCTCCCCACATACAACCATACCTAGAATCATTTGCATACCACAAGCACCGTCTGGCCTTCCTAAATATACCCTCCCCTCCCCCCCGTGAATGCTGCTGTTTATCCTGACCAAGTTTTAAGTTCAGATATTCTTGGATAATTGTGCCAATTTCTTGACTTTGCCAAAATAAGTTACTTGTATAGCAAGACAGAACTGACATATACCTTTGCCGCCCAGGATTCCGTAGCATCCTGATACCTATTTACTGTTAGATGAACAGGGACAAGAGGTATAAGGAGAGTTGCCTTTCCCATCACAGGACACAAGATAAGTACCTATTTGCTGCTAGGTGAATAGGGACAGTAGGTGTAAGGAAATAGCCTTCAGTGCTAACA
This sequence comes from Cherax destructor, assembly GCA_009830355.1. Taxonomy (NCBI): domain Eukaryota; kingdom Metazoa; phylum Arthropoda; class Malacostraca; order Decapoda; family Parastacidae; genus Cherax; species Cherax destructor. The sequence goes on from WNWK01004727.1 coordinate 116,654, forward strand.
CTCGGGTACCTATTTACCGCTACGTAAGCAGGGATAGCTTGTCCATAGGTGTGGCCTTGTTTATACAGCCCCAAGCAGGTACCTATTTACTGCTATGGGAAATAGGTGTTCATAGTTTCCACAATGTTGTTAAATGGCTCAGAGAACCGACAAGTTGATAAATTAGTATGTTTGAGGAAACGTTTCGCCCACTCAGTGGCTTCTTCAGTCCTATGGTGAGGATCAGGAGTTTGAGGTAATCAGTCTCATTACATCGACTCAAGGCTGAGGGACAGATTACCTCTAACTGATCTTCACCATTCTTCTTTGTATAGGACTGATGAATGTCAAAATGGTCTACACTACCGATAAGTTTGTAAGTGAGACATAGTCTTACCAGGACTGATGAAGCCACTGTGGGGCGAAACGTTCTACTGTGTTCAGAATCGAACCTTGTTCCTTCAGCTATGAGCACCCCATCACTGAACCAAGAGCCGCTATAACGTACCCTTAGATCTCTCCCTGGCCAGGGATCGTACCCGCGTCCCTTGGGTTATGAGCATCCCTGTCACCTTCCTCTCATTCCACACACCCAGCACGTAGACTAACTTCCTTGATCCAAATTCCAGACTCCAGCTGAAATTCTTTTCTCGCTGGAGACTTCAGGATGTTGCTCATGATATGAGAAGGAGTCTGGTCTTCTGAAGTTAGATTCTGAAGGATTCCGTCTCTGTGCTGAAGCCTTCAGGGTATTGTGATGGTTTGGTATACCTTGTGTATGGCAATGTATGAGATGTGTATTGTATAGTGATACCCATATCAGGAACTACCATAACTCCCATGATGGAAGGCTGAGGGACGCTCTGTC
>WNWK01004727.1:122500-130000 GCA_009830355.1 Cherax destructor
TTCTCCTCTCCTAACATTTTTACTCTTCCCTCAAAACATGTGCTCCAGGACCTGTAAATCATCCCTCTAGGATACTTTCCATCCTCCTAGACGCAAACAAATGTAAGGTAATTATGCTTCCTCTCGCCCCAGGATTGAACTCGGGCCCTTCTCTTGTGAGCCTAAACCAATACCACTGATCCTAGACCATCAAACGCCTAAATTTCCAGGGAGGTATCCCTTCTGGCACTAGGAAAGGGATACCAGAGAGCTGTATCCCCTCAGTGAGGGGATACATAGCACTATCTTCCCTCGTAAACATATGGGCAGACCTTTCCCCTTCACCATATGCTGATGAGGGGAGATTTGACCCCTCCCTTCTCCCCTCTTTCCAATCATTCCCTGCCTCTATCCTCCCCATTTATCCCTATTTCCCATTTCCCAAAGGGCCTTCCCCCTAGTCTGGAATACAAACAAGCTACGTATTATGTGGGTTGGATAATCCTGTTTACCCTAAGGGGAATGGGGGATTAATCCTGGAACACGTGATAGGTTTCCCTTACGATGGGTCTGCTGTGGTTAAGTTGGGTAGGATGGGTCAGCCATATGGCAGTGTGGTAGGATGGGTCGGCCATGTGGCTGAGTGGAGTAGGATGGGTCAGCCATGTGGCTGAGTGGGGAAGGATGGGTCAGCCATGTGGCTGAGTGGGGAAGGATGGGTCAGCCATGTGGCTGAGTGGGGAAGGATGGGTCAGCCATGTGGCTGAGTGGGGAAGGATGGGTCAGCCATGTGGCTGAGTTGGGAAGGATGGGTCAGCCATGTGGCTGAGTTGGGAAGGATGGGTCAGCCATGTGGCTGAGTGGGGAAGGCTGGGTCAGCCATGTGGCTGAGTGGGGAAGGCTGGGTCAGCCATGTGGCTGAGTGGGGAAGGCTGGGTCAGCCATGTGGCTGAGTGGGGAAGGATGGGTCAGCCATGTGGCTGAGTGGGAAAGGACGGGTCAGCCATGTGCCTTTATACATGCGCACACACACACATACACACACACACACACACACACACGCCTAGGACAAAATGGTAACTAACTAACTAACTAACTAACACAGTCACAGAGTGGTCGGTAAGTGGAATAGTTTGGGAAGCGATGTAGTGGAGGCAGGTTTTATACATAGCTTTAAGAAGAGGTGTGATAAAGCTCATGGCGCAGGGAGAGTGACCCAGTAGCGGCCAGTGAAGAAGCGGGGCCAGGAGCTATGAATCGACCCCTGCAACCACAACTAGGTGAGTACACTCGCGCGCGCGCAAACACATACCAGAAATATAGTCTTTAAATGTCTGTTGAACGGACTTGACCGTTTAACGGCCATTAACGGTAACAGAGGGTTATGGATAGCTATTGCTGTCTGTTGATAACGTTAACTGAATCCTACTGATAACTGTTAACAGCTGTTAATAATGGCAGCTAGGGTTTACCAGTGTCTGTTAACGGTATCTGAGGGCTACTGGTGATATTGTCTCAGGATATCCTCAAATATTCCACTATGGTAAAGTATCATTAACAATATGATTATAAGTATAACAATAATTTTTAAGGGGGTGAAGCCAGCGGAAGGCCTCGGTCAGATGACCAAAAGTTCCAGCTGTGGGTCATCATCTGATTAACACCCTCGTCAGGAAACGCCTGTCCTGTTTCCTGACAAACCTATCCTAACCTAACCTTACCTAACCTAACCTAACCTAACCTAACCTAACCTAACCTAACCTAACCTAACCTATCCTTACCTAACCTTACCTTACCTAACCTTACCTTACCTAACCTTACCTTACCTAACCTTACCTTACCTAACCTTACCTTACCTAACCTTACCTAACCTTACCTAACCTAACCTTACCTAACCTAACCTTACCTTACCTTACCTAACCTTACCTAACCTAACCTTACCTTACCTAACCTTACCTAACCTAACCTTATCTAATCTAACCTTACCTAACCTTACCTAACCTTACCTTACCTAACCTTACCTAACCTAACCTTACCTTACCTAACCTTACCTAACCTTACCTTACCTTACCTAACCTTACCTAACCTACCCTTTTCTAATCTAACCTATCCTAACCTAACCTTACCTAACCTAACCTTACCTAACCTTACCTAACCTTATCTAATCTAACCTATCCTAACCTAACCTAACGTAACCTAACCTAACCTAACCTTACCTTACCTAACCTTACCTAACCTAACCTAACCTAACCTATCCTATCCTAACCTTACCTAACCTTACCTAACCTTACCTAACCTTACCTAACCTTACCTAACCTTACCTAACCTTACTTAACCTAACCTATGGTTCAGTAACTATCACAGTTACCTTCCAGTAGTCCTGGAGTTACTGTTACTTGGGAATTACAGTCTGTTAGGATGGAATATCCTACACTGGGGTGCAGTCAGTTTGGTAGGATAGAGATGAGAGCAAGGATGGAGGGAGGATGGAGGGAGGAAGGATGGAGGGAGGAAGGATGGAGGGAGGAAGGATGGAGGGAGGAAGGATGGAGGGAGGAAGGATGGAGGGAGGAAGGATGGAGGGAGGAGGATGGAGGGAGGAAGGATGGAGGGAGGAGGATGGAGGAGGAGAGGAGGAAGGAGGATAGGGAGGAGGAGGAGGAAGGATGGAGGAGGAGGATGGAGGGAGGAAGGATGGAGGAGAGGAAGGATGGAGGAGGAAGAGATGGAGGAGGAAGGAGGAGGAGGAAGGATGGAGGGGAGGAAGGATGGAGGGAGGAAGGATGGAGGGAGGAAGGATGGAGGGGAGGAAGGATGGAGGGAGGAAGGATGGAGGGAGGAAGGAAGGAGGAGAGGATGGAGGGAGAAGGATGGAGAGGAAGGATAGGGGAAGGATGGAGAGGAGGGTGGAGGAGGAAGGATGAGGAGGAAAGGATGGAGGGAGGAAGGATGGTAGGGAGGAAGGATGGAGGGAGGAAGGATGGAGGGGAGGAGGGAGAAGGATGGAGGGAAGAAGAGGAGGGAGGAAAGGATGGAGGGGGGGAAGGATGGAGGGAGGAGGATGGAGGGAGGAGGAGGGAGGGAGGGAAGGGGAGGAGGAGGAGGAGGAAGGATGGAGGAGGAGGATGGGGGAGGAAGGAGGAAGGAGGAAGGATGGAGGGAGGAAGGATGGAGGGAGGAAGGATGGAGGGAGGAAGGATGGAGGGAGGAGGATGGAGGGAGGAGGATGGAGGAAGAGATGGAGGGAGGAAGGATGGAGGGAGGAGGATGGAGGGAGGAAGGATGGAGGGAGGAAGGATAGGGAGGAGGATGGAGGGGGGAAAGGATGGAGGAGGAAGGATGGAGGGAGGAGGATGGAGGGAGGAGGATAGAGGGAGGAGATGAGAGGGAGGAAGGAGGAGGGAGGAAGGATGGAGGGAGGGAGGATGGAGGGAGGAGGATGGAGGGAGGAAGGATGGAGGGGAGGATGGAGGGAGGAAGGATGGAGGAGGAAGGATGGAGGAGATGGGAGGAGGATGGAGGGAGGAAGGATGGAGGGAGGAGGATGGAGGAGGAGGATGAGGAGGAAGGATGGAGGGAGGAAGGATGGAGGGAGGAAGGATGGAGGGAGGAAGGATGGAGGAGGAGGAAAGGATGGAGGGAGGATGGAGGAGGAAGGATGGAGGAGAGGAAGGATGGAGGAGGAGGAAGAGATGGAGGGAGGAGGATGAGAGGAGATGGAGGGAAGGATGGAGAGGAGGAAGGATGGAGGGAGGAAGGATGGAGGGAGGAGGATGGAGGGAGGAAGGATGGAGGGAGGAGGATGGAGGGAGGAAGGATGGAGGGAGGAGGATGGAGGGAGGAGGATGGAGGAGGAAGGATGGAGGGAGGAAGGATGGAGGGAGGAAGGATGGAGGGAGGAGGATGGAGGATGGAGGAGAGGAAGGATGGAGGGAGGAGAGGATGGAGGAGGGAGGATGGAGAGGGAGGAAGGATGGAGGTAGGAAGGATGGAGGGAGGATGGAGGGAGGAGGATGGAGGAGGAGAGGATGGAGAGGAGGGAAGGATGGAGGGAGGAGGATAGGAGGGAGTGAGAGATAGGGAGGAATGAGGGAGAGGGAGGAAGGATGGAGGAGAGGAGGATGGAGGGAGGGAAGGATGGAGGGAGGAAGGATGGAGGGAGGAGGATGGAGGGAGGAGGATGGAGGGGGAGGAAGGATGGAGGGAGGATGGAGGGAGGAAGGATGGAGGGAGGAAGGATGGAGGAAGGATGGAGGGAGGAAGGATGGAGGGAGGAAGGATGGAGGGAGGAGGATGGAGGGAGGAGGATGGAGGGAGGAAGGATGGAGGGAGGAAGGATGGAGGGAGGAGGATGGAGGGAGGAGGATGGAGGGAGGAAGGATGGAGGGAGGAAGATGGCAGCAATATCGTAGTCCAATATTTGCTTAAACTGTTGGTTGACACGAAATGTATTGTGTGTGTGTGTGTGTGTGTGTGTGTGTATAGGTGTAGGTGTGTACTCACCTAATTGTGGTTGTAGGGGTCGATTCACAGTTCCTGGCCCCGCCTCTTCACTGGTCGCTATTAGGTCCTTTCCCTGCTCATGAGCTTTATCATACCTCTTCTTAAAGCTACGTATTGAGCCTGCCTCCACTACATCACTCTCCATACTGTTCCACTTCCTGGCAACTCTGTGACTGAAGAAATACTTCCTAACATCCCTTTGACTCATCTGAGTCTTCAATATCAGTTGTGTCACCTTGTTGTGTCACCTTGTTGTGTCACCTTGTTGTGTCACCTTGTTGTGTCACCTTGTTGTGTCACCTTGTTGTGTCACCTTGTTGTGTCCCATCTCTGAAACATTGTCCCTATACCTTGTCAGTTCCTCTCAGTATTTTATATGTCGTTATCATGTGTCCCCTGTCCCTCCCGTCCTCCAGTGTTGTCAGGTTGAGTTCCTTAACCTTTCTTCGCAGGACAGTCCCTCAGCTCCGGGACTAGTCTTGTTGCAAACCTTTGCACTTTCTTAAATTTCTTGACGTGCTTGACCAGGTGTAGGTTCCAAACTGGTGCTGCATACTCCAGTATGGGTCTGACGTACACGATGTACAGTGTCTTGAACGATTCCTTACTGAGGTATTGAAACACTATTCTCAGGTTTTCTAGGCGCCCATATGCTGCAGCAGTTATCTGGTTGATATGTGCCTCCGGAGATGTGCTCGGTATTATACTCACCCCAAGATCCTTTTCCTTGAGTGAGGTTTGTAGTCTTTGGACCCCTAAACTGTACTCTGTCTGCTGTCTTCTTTGTCCTTCCCCAATCTTCATGACTTTGCACTTGATGGGGTTGAACTCCAGGAGCCATTTGCTGGACCAGGGCTGCAGTCTGTCCAGATCCCTCTGGACAGACTGCAGCCCTGGTCCGACTGAGTTCCCCTCATTAACTTCACATCATCTGCAAACAGGGACACTTCTGAGTCTATTCCTTCTGTCATGTCATTCAAATTTACCAGAAATAGCACTGGTCCTAGGACTGACCCTTGTGGAACCCCACTAGTCACAGGTGCCCACTCTGACACCTCGCCACGTACCATGACTCGTTGTTACCTCCCTGTCAGGTATTCTCTGATCCATTATGTGTGTACTCATCTAGTTGTGGTTGCAGGGGTCGATTCACAGCTCCTGGCCCCGCCTCTTCACTGGTCGCTACTCGGTCACTCTTCCTGCTCCATGAGCTTTATCATATCTCTTCTTAAAGTGTGTGTGTGTGTGTGTGTGTGTGTGTGTGTGTGTGTGTGTAAACTATTAACTTTCACAATGAAAACTAAATTCACGAGATTTAAAAAGCAATCACAAAAATATTTCTGCACTGAGTTTCACCTCTGTATGAATCTCCTGCATTACCAAGCTTGACACTCTAGCTGCAGAGTACATGTAAATAGTACAAAATAATGTAGGTACTCACTGGTCATCGTAAACGAAGCCTGCGTGTAGGGTGTTGAGGTACAGAACTACAGAGAGTAGAACAGGGAGGCCGTAGACTATTCTATTGGTTAGTTTGGCTGGGACCTCCTGTGTGGAGGAGGAGGCCGTCTTGGAGGTATGGTAGAGGGCTTTACCTGCCCTCGAGGTCCTGGAGGAAATACGTATTGTGTGACGGTGGTGTTGATATTCCACCGTGCTGACACTATTCCCCATCACTCTCTTCATGGCTTTCATTTTCCGTCTGCGAGAAGAATATTCCCAGTGGTACAATTCTATACTGGTGTGGCTTCACCAACTCTCGCACCAGTGGCCATGGCACCTTTGGAAGCGGCCAGCTACTATTATTTATAGGTTTATTTCGAGTGAAATTGTGGCCCTACTGCCACCGGTGCCTTTTGTGAGTGCCTGCTGCTACCACCTGCAGAAAGAGAAGCGGTATTATGCAAATGGCAGTGCAAATCTAACTAAGATTCCATATAGGCGCCTCCACGCTGAGGCGTGGAGGCGCCGCTCCGCTGCTGGTTGTGGTTGGTGGTGGTGGTAGTTGTGGTAGTGGGTAATCATCATAGAGGGTTGTGTTTTATCTATGCTATGATACCAAGCTGTGGCTAGTGTTATTATCTATGTCTACTATGATACCAAGCAGTGGCTAGTGTTATTGTCTATGTCTACTGTGATACCAAGCAGTGGCTAGTGTTATTATCTATGTCTACTATGATACCAAGCAGTGGCTAGTGTTATTATCTATGTCTACTGTGATACCAAGCAGTGGCTAGTGTTATTATCTATGTCTACTGTGATACCAAGCAGTGGCTAGTGTTATTATCCATGTCTACTGTGATACCAAGCTGTGGCTAGTGTTATTATCTATGTCTACTGTGATACCAAGCTGTGGCTAGTGTTATTATCTATGTCTACTGTGATACCAAGCAGTGGCTAGTGTTATTATCTATGTCTACTATGATACCAAGCTGTGACTAGTGTTATTATCTATGTCTACTATGATACCAAGCAGTGGCTAGTGTTATTATCTATGTCTACTGTGATACCAAGCAGTGGCTAGTGTTATTATCTATGTCTACTGTGATACCAAGCAGTGGCTAGTGTTATTATCTATGTCTACTGTGATACCAAGCTGTAGCTAGTGTTATTATCTATGTCTACTGTGATACCAAGCTGTGGATAGTGTTATTATCTATGTCTACTGTGATACCAAGCAGTGGCTAGTGTTATTATCTATGTCTACTATGATACCAAGCTGTGGCTAGTGTTATTATCTATGTCTACTATGATACCAAGCAGTGGCTAGTGTTATTATCTATGTCTACTGTGATACCAAGCAGTGGCTAGTGTTATTATCTATGTCTACTATGATACCAAGCAGTGGCTAGTGTTATTATCTATGTCTACTGTGATACCAAGCAGTGGCTAGTGTTATCTATGTCTACTGTGATACCAAGCAGTGGCTAGTGTTATCTATGTCTACTGTGATACCAAGCAGTGGCTAGTGTTATTATCTATGTCTACTTGATACCAAGCAATGGCTAGTGTTATTAT
>WNWK01004728.1:0-105000 GCA_009830355.1 Cherax destructor
TCATCTTTCTCATCTTCCTCATCTTCCTCATCTTTCTCATCTTCTCATCTTTCTCATCTTCCTCATCTTCCTCATCTTTCTCATCTTTCTCATCTTCCTCATCTTCCTCATCTTCCTCATCTTTCTCATCTTTCTCATCTTTCTATCTTTCTCATCTTCTCATCTTTCATCTTCCTCATCTTCCTCATCTTCCTCATCTTCCTCATCTTCCTCTATCTTTCATCATCTTCCTCATCTTTCTCATCTTTCTCATCTTCCTCATCTTTTCATCTTTCTCATCTTTCTCATCTTTCTCATCTTCCTCATCTTTCTCATCTTCCTCATCTTTCTCATCTGTCTCATCTGTCTCATCTTCCTCATCTCTCTCATCTTCCTCATCTTTCTCATCTTCTCATCTTACTCATCTTCCTCATCTTCCTCATCTTTCTCATCTTCCTCATCTTCCTCATCTTTCTCATCTTCCTCCTCTTCCTCATCTTCCTCATCTTCCTCATCTTTCTCATCTTTCTCATCTTTCACATCTTCCTCATCTTCATCTTTCTCATCTTCCTCATCTTCCTCATCTTCCTCATCTTCCTCATCTTCCTCATCTTCTTCATCTTCCTCATCTTCCTCATCTTCCTCATCTTCCTCATCTTCCTCATTTTTCTCATCTTCCTCATCTTCCTCATCTTCCTCATCTTTCTCATCATTCTCATCTTTCTCATCTTTCACATCTTCCTCATCTTCATCTTTCTCATCTTCCTCATCTTCCTCATCTTCCTCATCTTCCTCATCTGCCTCATCTTCCTCATCTTTCTCATTATTTTCCTCCGAAGGGGAAAATATCTATTGTCTTCCCCTCTAAGCAACGAAAAATGTATTTTTTATATATAAAACTTTTTAGTTAACGTTGTACAACTCTATGATCAATAAAGCTTATAAAATTCATTATATTATTTTTCTCCTGTTTCTTAACTTCATCTCCCTTTCTTTATCTCTCTGTTCTTTCCTTTATATTTCCTTCCCCTCCCCTCTTCCTATCATTCTCTCTCTCTCTCTCCCTCCCTCTCTCACCTGAAGTATAGCAATGAATAGCTGAGAGTAACCCTCTCCTCCTCCTCCTCCTCCTCCCATTCTGTCCTTCTCTTACTCCTTTTCATTCCCCTTTTCCCTTACCCCTCCTCAGCCTCCTACATTCACTCTTCACAGGTATTATCCCCTTCCTCCTACAACCTCGCCTTCTTGCCCTCCCTCTCCTTCCCACTTCCCCATTTTCACATTTCCTTTCCTCCTCTTACTACTATTCCATTCATTCTTTCTCTTTTTTTTTACACAATGGTTTTACAATGGTGTTACAATGGTGTTACAATGGTGTTACAATGGTGTTACAATGGTGTTACAATGGTAGGCTAAGATTCAGTGTCATATTATACAAGCCAAGAGGTGTTACTCACCTCAGCTTCTTTACAAGACTTCCATAATATTATCTATTAGTTAGATATAAGTATGTAGCCTTGAATCTGACTTTATATTATATAGAAAAACTTTGATATAATCTCTTCCAGTAATGAATATGTTTACACAAATGACCCGCACTTAGGGAAGACCTTATGCCGACGTTTCGGTCCGGCTTGGACCATTTACAAAGTCAGTGTGGCTTTGTAAATGGTCGGACCGAAACGTCGTGGCGAGTTTCTCCTTTTTGAGGGTTATTTGTGTATTGTTCCAGTCATGGTATTGTCATGGTATTGTGTTATGTTACTTTCAACATTGAAAATGCAATAACCCACAAAATAAACAAGCTAATTTAAACACAAATCTGTTCTTTTTAATAAATATCTGTCGAAATGAGGCAAATTCGATCTTCTTCACAGCTATAAACGGCACGTAAACAATACAATCTTTACATTTACGTAACATACAAAGATGAGGTAGTGGCCATCTATGGACCGAAAATTTTATTTGGTCAACTGACTTTAATGTTGGATTGCTGCTCAAACATGTTCCAAACTCGAGTCATTCCTGGAAGGAATGAGCGCAGATGAACTGATGCTCTTGTGAGGAAGGTACAGCCAGTGTGATCCTTTGCTGCTCCGCTCTGTAATAAAAGATGTCTTTGTGAGAGTAGTGCTTTGACATTAACAGTAATGCCATCCCTATATCTCCTAACACTATCTTCCTTCTTTGAGAGAAATGCCTGTAAACTTCCTTATTTGTTGCAAAAAAAAAAAAAATCTGAGAAGAATCTGTAAACTATGACTTGAGGATCAAGAGCTGGAGCTCATAATATTGTATACAGAAAAAAAGAATCCTTAAACTGAGACTCAAGGACCAAGAACTGAAGCCTTAAAGAGTTTTTTGTAACTGTCTCATGTTTGGCCTGAAGCAGAAGCTCTGCCATGCTATTCCTTTGTTTAGCCGGGGAGAGGTTCCACTGAGTGAAGATTCCAAGAACTACAGCTCATCCTCGACTCACTTCGTTGCCAAGCAACTCTCTCTCGTCTGTACTAAACTAATACCCCCAGTCCCCTCTGTCAGGAGTTTCACGGCCCTCGATAAGGAGTACTGCGCCACTCCATCAGGAGTCCAGTGCCGTCCTCCTGACGCACTGGGAGGCTGGGCTGTCTCTCTAGCATAAAGTGGCGGATCATAGTGAGGTAGGGTGAGGCGAGGCAGGTCAGAGAAGAGCAGACAGATTGGTAGTCGTTGCAGTGGTGATGGTGGTGGTGGAGGTAGTGGTGGAGATGGTGGTGACAAGCAGTTGGATGGGTGACAGCTGGTGTGTGCTGCGTGCATTCAAAGGTCAGAGGTGACCTCCTCTGACTCTGGTCTCCAAAGGGTGATCACTCTGACTCTGGTCTCCAAGGGGTGACCTCTCTGACTCTGGTCTCCATGGGGTGACCTCTCTGACTCTGATCTCCAAGGGGTGACCTACCTGATTCTGGTCTCCAATTGGTGACCTCCTAGACTGCACCTTGGAGGTACACACATATCTGTAGAGATCCTTCAGGGAGATTCTCCAGGGAGGAGATCCTCCAGGGAGGAGATCCTCCAGGGAGGAGATCCTCCAGGGAGGAGACCCTCCAGGGAGGAGACCCTCCAGGGAGGAGACCCTCCAGGGAGGAGACCCTCCAGGGAGGAGACCCTCCAGGGAGGAGACCCTCCAGGGAGGAGACCCTCCAGGGAGGTGATCCTATAGACACTGCTTACGTCCCCCTTCTCTTTCCTATTCCTTCTCCCTTCTCCTCCTCGCCCTCTCACCATCACACACCCATTATGCTTGTCCCTTCTGCTGCAAAGGCTGTTTTCATTTCTTTATTCTTCGTTCTTAGTAGCTCCCGGGAGGCTGTGGACAATGGTCTCTCCCTCCTCTCTCTCTCTCTCTCTCTCTCTCTCTCTCTCTCTCTCTCTCTCTCTCTCTCTCTCTCTCTCCATGTGTTGGAATATTCTTCCCCAAATCTTCCAAAAAATAATTCTGTAATTAAAAAAATTCTTTCAGAACAGAATCAGTGAAAAAATATTGTTTCAAGATTTTTCGTTTACAAAATACTTTCTTCCCACACTTATAATTTATTCCCCCATACACTTTTCCCATATTTCTGCGTAAACCCCCTTGAGCAATCCAGACGGTTGACCTAAAATACATAAAGCCATTAACATTGTTATTACTTTTTATTAACACATCGGCCGTCTCCCACCAAGGTAGGGTGACCCGAAAAAGAAGAAACACTTTCATCATCATTTACTTAATCACTGTCTTGCCAGTGGCGTGCCTACACTACAGTTTAAAAAACTTCAGCATATCAACATTCCTCCTTCAAAGTGCAGGCACTGTACTTTCCACCTCCAGGACTCAAGTCCGGCTAACCGGTTTTCCTGAATCCCTTCATAAATGATAATTTGCCCTCACTACAACAATAAGTCAAATCATAAAAAAAACATTGGTCTCCACACTCTCCTAACACGCTCATGCACGCTTGCTGGAATTCCAAGCCCCTCGCACACAAAACCTCATTTACCCCCTAAATCCATCTTTTCCTATAACGACCCCTACCCCCCTTCCTTCCACTACAGATTTATACGGTCTTCAAGTCATTCTATTTTGTTCCAACCTTTCTAAATGTCCAGACAACGTCAACCCTTCCTCTGCACTCTGGATAATACTTTAGTAATCCCACACCTCCTCCTAATCTCCAAGCTACGAATTCTCTGCATAATATTCTCAACACACATTGCCCTCAGACACGACATCTCCACTACCTCCAGCCTTCTCCTTGTTGCAACATTCACCACCCATGTTTCACACTCATATAAGAGTGTTGATACTACTACTACTCTCATACATTTCCCTCTTTGCTTCCATGGACAAAGTTCTTTGTCTCCACAGACTCCTAAGTGCACCACTCACCTTTTTTTCCTCGTCAGTTCTATGATTCACCTCATCCTTCATAGACCCATCTGCTGACATGTCCACTCTCAAATATCTGAATACATTCACCTCCTCCATACTCTCTCCCTCCAGTCTGATATCCAATCTTTATTATTAATATTATTATTATTATTATTATTATTATTATTATTATTATTATTATTAGTAGTAGTAGTAGTAGTAGTAGTAGTAGTAGTAGTAGCTGTAGAAGTTTTTAATGTTATTTGTTTGTTGGTTGGCTGTTCTTCTTCATCTTATTATTTATTATTACCACTTGTTTGTTGGTTGGTTGGTTAATAGGGTTTAAAGCTTATCCACTTCACGATGGTCTTTAAATCTTCATTTCACTTGTTCACCACCAGTTAATGATACCTCAATCCCTAGAATAATCATTGAAACTCTCAGCATATATACACTGAGAGACATACAGCATACATGTCTTGTGTATTATCATTATTATTATTCTTACAATTATTATTATTATCTGACTACTCTAATTAATTTATCCACACGAGAACACAGTAAACTCGTTTGTGAAAATCATAAAAAAAAATACATGCACGTTTACAAGTAATTAAATAGACTGAAAAATACTGTGGACTGACTTAAGTAAATTATTCAGATTTATGGTGAAATTCTGTTCTGGTCCCAGCTTTTGTTTCTCTTTTGTAAGATCTTACCTCCGTTACATCCTACTGTATTTTCCTAATGAAGCTGAATGAATTAAAAAATTTCCTTAGATTTAAAATGCAGTTCTCAGACATATATTACTTGGGAAATGTGCTTACCTTTATATATATATGTCGTGCCGAATAGGTAAAACTTGTCAGTTACAAGAACTCACTTAAAATTAAGTCCTTTCTTAAATTTTCTCTTATACGTTTAAGGATATGTTTTTTTCATTTATGTTAATTTAAAAATTAATAATTTTGTACCAAAAGAACCTTAGAAAACTTACCTAACCTTATTATATCAAGCGCAATTTAATTTAGCCTAATCCAACTAATATATTTTAGATAAGTTTACAATAATTTAGTAATAAACAAACACAATGAATTTTTTTTTTCGTTAGGCTCAGAATGATTTTTGAGAAATTATTGCATACAGAAATTTTCACTTCCCTTATTCGGCAAGAAGAGAGTTGCTATTTAAACCAAAATCGCAAGTTTTACCTATTCGGCACGACATTATATATATATGAAAGAAAGAGACGTTCTTTTTTAAAGGGGTTGACGGGTAAGCCAGTGGGAATTCTCGGTCAGATGGTAAAAAGCTCCAGCTGCGGGTCATCATCTGACTAACACCCGCGTCAGGAAACACTTGTCCTGTTTTCTGACGACTCATACCTAAATAAATAAGACATGTGTACAGCAATTATGTATCTGTATTTTGAAACTTTTCGGCTACACAGTAGGCTTCTTCAGTCGATTACAGAGGAGACAGCAGAAACAGTGATGTAGACGATGTGATCAGTCCATCACCCTGGAAGTAGTAGTTTCGAGGTTATCAGTCCCTCAACCTGGAGAAGAGTTCTGCTTCATATTCTGCAACACTCCCATGTCTGTTAGTTAAAAGTGCACAGATGCAACTAATGTGACATCTTATTGTAGCAACGTTTATCTCTGCAGGAGCTTTTTCAAGCAGTAACGACCTTGGCAAAGCTCCTGGAGAGCGAAACGTTGCCACAGTAAAATGTCACATTAGTTGCATCCCCGTTCTTTTACGTAACATTTTGTAGGTAACTCTACCCTAGTTACTAGTCTGAGAGTTTCCTTTAATAATTAGTATTCTATTTGATGGTGAAAAGGTTACCGTGCAGCCTTAATGACCCTCGTAGAGTCGATAACCTTTCAAACCGATTCAACAAGATCGACGGATGAAAAACATAAATATAGAATAATGCGATCCTTTATTGACGACGCTTCGCCCACGCAGTGGAGCGCTTGATGGCTAAACGTGAGCAGTATTCAGGCAGGGAACAGCTGGTAAGCGGAGAAGTTCAGAAGTTCTAGAGGACAAACAGAATGCAGATGTTATATACACAGACTTTGCAAAAGCCTTTGACAAGTGTGATCATGGTGTAATAGCACACAAAATGCGTGATAAAGGAATAACAGGAAAAGTTGGTAGATGGATCTATTATTTCCTAACAAGTAGAACACAAAGAGTAGTAGTCAACAGAGTAAAATCTGAGGCGGCTACAGTGAAAAGCTCTGTTCCACAAGGCACAGTACTCACTCCCATCCTGTTCCTCATCCTCATATTGGACATAGACAGGGATATAAGCCACAGTGCCGTGTCTTCCTTTGCAGATGACACCCGAATCTGTATGACAGTGTCCACCGTTGAAGACACTGCAAGACTCCAAGCAGACATAAACCAAATCTTTAAATGGGCTGCAGAAAACAATATGAAGTTCAATGATGAGAAATTTCAATTACTCAGATACGGAAAACGTGAGGAAATTAAAATCTCATCGGAGTACAAAACTAATTCCAACCACACAATAGAGCGAAAAACTAATGTCAAAGACCTGGGAGTGATCATGTCAGAGGATCTCACCTTCAAGGACCATAACACCGTAGCAATCGCATCTGCTAGAAAAATGACAGGATGGATAATGAGAACCTTCAAAACCAGGGATGCAAAGCCCATGTTGACACTTTACAAATAGCTTGTTCTATCTAGGCTGGAATATTGCTGCACACTAACTGCACCTTTCAAGGCAGGTGAAATTGCTGACCTTGAAAATGTGCAGAGAACCTTCACGGCACGCATAACTGCGATAAACCACCTCAATTACTGGGAACGCTTGAAGTTCCTAAACCTGTACTCCATAGAACGCAGGCGGGAGAGATACATTGTTATATACACGTGGAAAATTCTCGAGGGATTAGTACCAAACTTGAACACGAAAATCACTCCCTACGAAAGGAAAAGACTCGGCAGGCGATGTAACATCCCCCAATGAAAAGCAGGGGTGCCACTAGCACGTTGAGGGACAACACAATAAGTGTCAGGGGCCCAAGATTGTTCAACTGCCTCCCAGCATACATCAGGGGGATTACCAACAAACCCCTGGCTGTCTTCAAGCAGGCACTGGACAGGCACTTAAAGTCAGTACCTGACCAGCCAGGCTGTGGTTCGTACGTTGGACTGCGTGCGGCCAGCAGTAACAGACTGGTTGATCAGGCTCTGGTCCAACATGAGGCCTGGTCACAGACCGGGCCGCGGGGGCGTTGACCCCTGGAATTCTCTCCAGGTAAACTCCAGGTAAACGGTCTTATTTGGAAAGACCCATTCTTGAAACTTGTCAACACTTTTGTTAGGTACGTGAGTTGTGCATAGATGTCGAAGTCCTCGATGAATTGTTGTACAAAATCTTGGACTTGTGGTGTTGTTGTGAAGTCAAATACACTTGAGGTGTATTTCACGGTTCCACTGCAGACTTCTGTCCATCAAAACTGACGGAGTGAACACATCAGTCTTTGATCAAGATTGATGGATTGAACGCTTCATTTCCTGGCTTAGGGATTGATTACTTCAAAATCCTACTTAACGGTATCATGGTACAGAGGTCTTCGACAACTTTATTGCCCGAACACTAGTTACGAGTGAGGAAGGCTGGATTTGAGAGGGACCTACCCAGTAGGTCTCTCAATGATTACATTCTTATTTCTACTAGTGGACCCGCCTCTTCTGTCATCAAGATTTTCTGCGCCTCACCACTGACAGTACATAAGTCTCCATTCCGTTGCCTCAGCTTCACTTTGTTCCAAACTATGGAACAAAACGCTTCTCCAGGCTGAGGGACTGATCACCTCAAAACTACGTCTTTGAGGGTGATGGACTGATTACATCGTCTTGCTTACCCCTCTGTATTCGACTGAAGAAGCCTACTGAGTAGGTGAAACGTTTCCGGATAAAGATACCTAACTGCTGCACATGCGTCTTACTTATCAAAGTTTCGGAATTATATACCATTATATTCATCAGTCAAGTATACCTTAATCCCTTACGTAATGATGGAAGTCAACTTAAAGTGTAGATATTTAAATCTACACGTCCATCCAAGCGTAAATACACTACTGACGGTCTTAATGCATACACATTAAGAGAAATGTCCTACTTATACAATTGGGTTTTATCAAGTTTGTGAATTGATAAAAGCGCACTATGTGGGCGAAACGTTGTCAAGAAAGGATCGCATTATACCGCGTCTGAGTCTCCTATTCTTTACAAAGCGTCACCTTAAACTTGCCGCTCCATTAAACGTGATTTCATAATATTCTTTTGAAATAATATTTCGTTGTGACAAAATCATTTGCCCAGTGATCTGGTATTCAATTAGCAGTACTTCAGATCACCTAGCTATTATGTCTGATTAAAAGCTTATGATAAACAAAAAAATATACATCTCCAGTGAGTTTAGTGTTTTGATGTTCGATAAAAGAGGTGATAAACAATATAATGTTAATTATATTATGATAAATGATTCGGATGAGTTGATGAGTAAGACATATATGCAAGATTTGGGGATATTCATTCACCTGAGGAGAAATTTCTTCATTCGAATACAAACGTCACTTTATTGAAGACAGTGAAAGAAGATTTCTTTTCTACTGTTTTCATTATTAAGATCACGTCTCTGTATTGAACTGAAGAGGCCTGATGTGCAGGCGAAACGTTTCGCCAAAAAAAAACAAGGTATTACATAAGCATCTTATTCATAAATGTATAATTTGGTATAAATTTGTCACTCATGTTTGTGTTATGAATGAGGCTGTGTTCCTTATCATGCACATCACGGTTGTCAAGATGTTCTTCTGTGTTGCTGCTCTGGCTTGACCGGGTCTCTGGCTTGACCGGGTCTCTGGCTTGACCGGGTCTCTGGCTTGACCGGGTCTCTGGCTTGACCGGGTCTCTGGCTTACCGGGGTCTGGCTTATCCGGTCTCTGGCTTGACGGGTTCTGGCTTGGATGTTTGTCGCCCATCTGTCTGTATGTCTGTTGGATGTTTGTCGCCCATCTGTCTGTCTGTTGGATGTTTGTCGACCATCTGTCTGTTGGATCTTTGTCGCTCATCTGTCTGTCTGTCTGTTGGGATGTTTGTCGCCCATCTGTCTGTCTGTTGGGATGTTTGTCGCCCATCTTTCTGTTGGAAGTTTCTTGTCTGTATGTCTGTTTGAATGTTTCTTGTCCATTTCTCTGTCTGAAGGTTTGTTGTTCATATGTCTGTGTACTCATTCACTTACCTATTTGAATGTTAATTTTGTTCCCAGTCTGTATTTCTGTTGGTCCTTTTTATTATCTGTCTGTGAATCCTTCTGGCGGTGAGATATTTGTGTCAAGCATTCTCTGATTTAGTCAATCATTCTGTCAGTCATTCTTTCTGTCAGTCACTCTTTTTGTTAGTCATTCTTTCTTTCAGTCATTCTTTCTTTCAGTCATCTTTTCTTTCAGACATTCTTTCTTTCAGTCATTCTTTCTTTGTCATTCTTTCTTTCAGTTATTCTTTCTGTCATTCTTTGTCAGTCATTCCTTCTGTCAGTCATTCTTTCTGTCAGTCACTATTTTTGTTAGTCATTCTTTCTGTCAGTCATTCTTTCATAGGAACATAAGAAAGGAGGAACACTGCAGCAGGCCTGTTGGCCCATACTAGGCAAGTCCTTCACATTCCAACCCACTAACAGAATATTTGTTCAATCCAATTTTCAATGCTACCCAAGAAAAAAGCTTTGATAATTCTATTTACTCATATTTAATTCCCACTCAAATCCAACCCCTCTCACTCATGAATTTATCCAACCTAAATTTGAAACTACCCAAGGTCCTTGCTTCAATAACCCTACTAGGCAGACTGTTCCACTCATCAACTACACTATTTCCAAACCAATACTTTCCTATATCCTTTCTGAATCTAAACTTATCTAATTTGAATCCATTATTGCGGGTTCTCTCTTGGAGAGATATCCTCAAGACCTTATTTATATCCCCTTTGTTAATACCCATTTTCCACTTGTATACCTCGATCATGTCTCCCCTCATTCTTCGTCTTACAAGTGAATGTAATTTTAGGGTCTTCAATCTTTCTTCATACGGAAGATTTCTAATGCTATGTATTAATTTAGTCATTCTACGCTGAATGTTTTCTAACGAATTAACATCCATTCTGTAATATGGAGACCAGAATTGAGCTGCGTAATCTAGGTGAGGCCTTACTAACGATGTATAAAGCTGTAATATAACCTCTGAACTTCTGTTGCTTACACTTCTTGATATAAATCCCAGTAATCTGTTTGCCTTATTACGTACGCATTGCTGTCTTGGTTTATTAAGGTTGCTGCTTACCATAACCCCCAAGTCCTTTTCGCAATCTGTATGGCAAAGTTCTACGTTATTTAACTTATAAGTGCTTGGGTTATGGACACTCCCGAGCTTTAGAACCTTGCATTTATCTACATTGAACTGCATCTGCCACTTTTCTGACCAGGAATTGAGTTTGTCTAAATCCTCCTGAAGTTCCCTGACATCTACGTTTGAATCAATTATCCTACCTATCTTCGTGTCATCGGCGAATTTGCTCATATCACTAGTAATTCCCTCATCAAGGTCATTGATATATATTATAAACAACAACGGGCCTAAGACTGATTCCTGTGGAACACCACTTGTTACAGATCCCCACTCGGATTTAACCCCATTTACGCACACTCTCTGCTTCCTATTGGTGAGCCATGACTCGATCCATGACAGCACTTTTTCCCCCAATGCCATGAGCTGCCACTTTCTTTAACAGTCTCTGGTGCGGTACTCTATCAAAAGTCTTACTAAAATCTAAATAAACAATATCGAATTCTTTATCGTGATCAACAGCCTCAAAAGCTTTACTAAAGAAGGTTAATAAATTAGATAGGCAGGAACGGCCCCTCGTGAATCCATGCTGAGTATCATTAATCAAATTATGGTTATCTAGATGACTTCTAATAATATCAGCTATAATTGACTAGTAATTTGCCTACAATTGAGGTTAGGCTTATTGGGCGGTAATTTGACGGTAGTGACTTGTCATTCTTTCTTTCAGTCATTCTTTCTTTCAGTCATCCTTTCTTTCAGTCATTCTTTCTTTTAGTCATTCTTTCTGTCATTCTTTGTCAGTCATTCTTTCTGTCAGTCATTCTTTTTGTCAGTCAGTCTTTCTGTCAGTCATTCTGTCAGTCATTCTTTCTGTCAGTCATTCTTTTTGTCAATCATTCTTTCTGTCAGTCATTCTTTGTCAGTCATTCTTTCTTTCAGTCATTCCGTCAGTCATTCTTTCTGTCAGTCATTCTTTCTGTCAGTCATTATTTCTGTCAGTCATTCTTTCTTTGTTATTCTTTCTATCAGTCATTCTTTCTGTCAGTCATTCATTCTCTCAATCTTTCTTTCTGTCAGTCATTTATTCTCTCAGTCATTCTTACCATCATTCTTTCTGTCATTCATTCTTACCATCAATCATTCTTTCTGTCAGTCATTCTATCTGCTGTGTATATGGGGGAGGGGAGAGCTGCACACTGCTTGCTACAAAAACAATGGCAGGTCAGAAGTCAACGTCAACACTTGGGAACAAGTGAGTGTAAATATTCTTATCCTGCATTAACGAATTCCTTTTCTTTTCCCGTCTTTATTTTTCGTCTTTATATCTACATTTAGTCTGTCTTTGTGTGTGTGAGACACATCTACACACACACGCACACACACGCACACACACACACACACACACACAGGAGCTGAGTCTCGACCCCTGCAACCACAATTAGGTGAGTACACACACACACACACGTACGCACATACGCACATGCTGCGTGTATGTGTGAGTGCCATCGTCCCTTCCCTCCTTACACGCTTTCCACCTTGATAATGAGACAGCCTACTCATTTTATCTTGGCCCAGAACAATAGAGCTCTTCATCTCCCCCTCACTACCTAGCGCTCAGGCTCACAGCTTCCATTATATATTTTAGCCATGGTTCGAGGGTTCGAGTCTCTCACTAGCTCCAAAATTTCAGCAGGGAACAGACAGTCAGATTTCATAGCTCTTCGCCAATATTCACATGTACGATTTTTTTTATTTCCTCTCTTTAATACTGTCCAGGACAAAGCTGCAATGAAGTTCGCTGTCCTGTTAGGAACTACCTCTCGTGTTTATTAATTCCTGTGAGATAATTGAGGTATAAATTGCGTTTATCAGACAGGTTCGTTAAGTCATATAGTTGGTAGTAATTGAATGAGCTTCGGTGGTCTTATGCAGGATGGTTCAAGCTCTCTCGGTGAACTCCTTCCTCCTTTCGAAGCTGTTCAGGTGATGAACTCCTTCCTTTGATGTTCTCCCTTTGATGAACTTCCTTCCTTCAATGCTGTTCAGGTGATGAACTCTTTCCTTTGATGTTCTCCCGTTTATATACTTAGATGAGAATAGATTTGAACGTTTCTTCCAGTGACATTTAATCTCTCTCAGACTAGTGACTGTGTACGGTAGCCAGACAGAACACTGGACACCTTTCTTATATCGAATTCGATTCTGTCGAAGAATCATAAATCTCCTCGTTGTGGGCGTTAGACCTCTCCCTATGCATGAAGTGATATTGCAAATCTTGAGAAACAGATGAATGATTTAATTTCCTAGGAGTTTTGTTTTGATTCCTTCTCGACTTACACATTCCACTGGGCAAGGCTGCTCGGGGCCATTGTCATGTGTTCCAAAGGACGCCCCGCCAGCACTCCGGGAAGTCGTAGACTAAGCGGTGATGCATTGCTAGAATCCTGCACATTGTAAATAAACCCATGCGACGTACTTTCTCTGTACGTTGCTGGAGAATATTCACCAGAAACCTGCACTTTGGAGAGAAAACTTATCACGAGGTTTCTGTCCTTAGACTATTGGAACCATTGTTGGAACTAGAGAAGGATGGATTTCATAGATTGTTAAATGGACGACCCATATGGACTGACTGTTTTGGAATAACTGATAAAAATCATCATTTTAGGTATTATTTTTGTCATCATCTGTTACGATTGGCGTATATTATTCAGGCCTTGAGCTTCGTCCATCATATCAGTCGATTAGTGGGAATATAATCTCTTAATCTATAGGGTATTTATATTTTTGTTAATGCATTTATATTGCGGTTTAATCTCTGCATTTGTTTTGGGGTATTCCAAATAAAATATTACGTCTGATATTTTAATGCTGTTGAATTCATCATCATCATTTATCATCAGCAACAATTATAATCATTACCATAATCATCATCGATCTTTTGCTCTTCTTTTTTACTTCCTTTCCTCTCGTTTTATCTCAGTTTTTCCCTCCTTAACTCTCTTCCAACCTGAGTCCACCTGTAATCACAAGCTTTTACTGCGTCCTCTTAGTATTCTTTAATCTATCCAATACCAGTACACTCTTTCTCATTACATATATACTTTCTATCTCGAATTTCTACTAACATTTGCTTGTGTCTCCCACGCATCTACCTATCTAACTTTTTCCACACCTAATACACAGTCTAGCAAACTGCTGCCGTTGCTCTCTCCATTTCTCTCTCGGAAACTTAGTCTCTTCTTAAAATAATTACTTATTACCAAACTTCTTTCAATACGTACCGTATTTTCCGACATATAAAGCGCACGAGCATATAAAACATGAAAGACGATGCTTCCAAGTAGTTGTAAGGCAACGTTAGTAAACAACGCTTAAAGTGTTACCCAGAGCTCATCCTTGACCCCGACCTTGAGCATATAAGACGCAAGGTGATTTTCCAAGACTTTTGTTGGGAAAAAAGCGAGCCTTATATGCTGGAAAGTACTGTAATACAATTAGAGCTCCCCTCGTCATCATTAAGTCCTTTTATTTCAAGCTATATGTGTTTTTTGCATCAGTCTATCCCACTTTAGAGTTTAAGTCACATACCCCAATTATTCTATGTGTGGAATGGTGAGGCCCTCTATGCCAGAGCGTATTAGTACCAACACTGTTAAGTGGGCGTAAGTCATGGGATTCAAACGTTTTAGCAAGGATGAGGCTGGAGTCAGTGGAGATGTCATGCTTGAACGCAATGTGTGGTGTGATTATTATCCAGATTTTTGGAGCGTAGAAATTAGAAGATGGTGTGGGGTTATGAAAGATATTATTTAAAGGGAAGACGAAGGGTTGTGGAGGGGTTTGAGAATATAGAGAGGAGAGAACAGAAGAGCATAACCAAGATGATGTATAAGTCCTGGGTGGAAAGAAGAAAGGATAAGGGTCGTACCAGGAACGGTAGAAGGAAGGGACGTGAGAGCAAGTTTGAATGAAGTGAGTGGAGACATGTTGTTTTAAGAGTTATAACGTGCTGTTGGAGTGTGAGCTTGATCAAATATTTAAAGGGATTCGGGGTAAGGCGGTTAACTGAGCTTAAGTTTTAGAAGTGGTAAGTACAGTGCTCTGAAGGAGGTGAGGTGATGTTGCAGCTAGGACGACCATTTGAGGGAGTGTATCTGCACAGTTCTAGCAAGAAAGAGTTGTTGATAAAATGATGGTGAATGTTTCCTTTTTAGGATCATCTTACCTTTCTGAGAGAACGTCCGAGGTATTACGACAACAAATCATCATTATCATCAATTATCATCATTATTATCATCAACACAGAGATTGTGCCCACAGCTTTCTTTATCCCAGAATAAATAAAGAACCGGATAATTTCTTTCCCAACAAAAAGAATTTTCCCTCCAACGTGATTCTCGAAAAAAAAAATTCCGCACTACATTTAAGTGCTGAAGACCTCTGACGATTCCCTTTTGGACATAAACATAAATCCACAACAGAGCGACAACTAGGAACTAAAAATATACACACCAAAAATTACAGCAACGCTCCTACAAGTGAGACTAAAATTCTCCTTTACCTTTTCTCCTAACCCAAGAGAAGTTTAACAGTGAAATATACCCGACAAATTTCCCCCGCCTCAGTAATGTTTTCCCCAAAGTTTCCCCACAGCTCCAACACTAACCTGGGAATATTTAAAGAAAATTTCCCCCTCGACAGTGATGCACTGCTGGCCCAGCATATTTAACCATTGGAGTCATTATAATGTGTTATATATTTTTAAACTTTTAGAAGAGCTTTAAAGAATGCAAAACGATTTCCACCGAGGAAGAATTATGTTTGTCGTTTAAGTATGTTATACAAAATATATTCACGAATATGTTTACTGTAAAACAATTAGAGCGGTTTTCTACGAAGAAAAAAATGGAACGGACTTGTTTTAATTACTTTAATTAATCACTTAATATATATATATATATATATATATATATATATATATACAGCAATACCACTGCTCATAAAACAATACCACTGCTTCTACAACAAACCACTGCTTCTGCAACAATACCACTGCTCCTACAACAATACCACTGCTTATACAACAATACCACTGCTTCTACAGCAATACCACTGCT
The DNA here is from genome assembly GCA_009830355.1 of Cherax destructor. NCBI lineage: Eukaryota > Metazoa > Arthropoda > Malacostraca > Decapoda > Parastacidae > Cherax > Cherax destructor. The sequence goes on from WNWK01004728.1 coordinate 15,888, forward strand.
TCTACAACAATACCACTGCTCTTACAACAATACCACTGCTTCTACAACAATACCACTGCTCCTACAACAATACCACTGCTCCTACAACAATACCACTGATCCTACAACAATACCACTGCTTTTACAACAATACCACTGCTCTTACAATAATACCACTGCTTCTACAACAATACCACTGTTCCTACAACAATACCACTGCTCTTACAACAATACCACTGCTTCTACAACAATACCACTGCTCCTACAACAATAACACTGCTCCTACAACAATACCACTGCTTCTACAACAATACCACTGCTCCTATAACAATACCACTGCTTCTACAACAATACAACTGCTTCTACAACAATACCACTGCTCCTACAACAATACCACTGCTTCTACAACAATACCACTGCTTCTACAACAATACCACTGCTCTTACAACAATACCACTGCTTCTACAACAATATCACTGCTCCTACAACAATACCACTGCTCCTACAACATTACCACTGCTTCTACAAAAATACCGCTGCTCCTACAACAATACCACTGCTCCTACAATAATACCACTGCTTCTACAGCAATACCACTGCTCCTACAACAATACCACTGCTCCTACAACAATACCACTGCTCCTACAACAATACCACTGCTCCTACAACAATACCATTGCTCCTACAACAATACCACTGCTTCTACAGCAATACCACTGATCCTACAACAATACCACTGCTTCTACAACAATACCACTGCTTCTACAACAATACCACTGCTCCTACAACAATACCACTGCTTCTACAACAATACCACTGCTCCTACAACATTACTACTGCTTCTACAACAATGTGGGCCGGTAAGCCTGCTGTAGTGTTACACCATTCTTATGTTTTTATTTGAAGTAGATAAAAAAAAAGCTTAGAGGAAAAATATTTGGACCTCTCCATAAAGACATTTGAATTTCCACTTCTCCTAGAGAAATAATCACCCATCAGAATAACACACATACCCACAAAAGTCGAAACAGAAGGAATATAGAGAAGTGGAAGCGGTTCATTTCGGCATCTGCGTCCCTCTTCAGCAGGAAAAATACAGAGGAAGAAGAGGCAAGTAGACAAACCCAAACAGAAATTTCCCATTATATTTTGTGCTCAAACATTGTCCAGAATTAAAGAGAGCTTAGTAAATCAGTACTTTATTATCTTTGTAGCAAAAATTAAAAAAAAAAAGATACTTTTATTTGAATGATTTGTTACGGAGAGAATGTGACGTGAAGAAAACACTCATAAAGTAGCTGCATTAATCATTTCCACCTCTTTATATATATATTAATGTTTATGCGGCTGAATTTATATATATATATATATATATATATATATATATATATATATATATATATATATATATATATATATATATATATATATATATATATATATATATATATATATATATATAATGCAAGAAAACATTGTTGAAAGTAAAAAAAACACTTAGCTTGTGGAAACTTTGTAAAAGTGTTAAAGTTGTTGAAGTTGTGGCTGGGAGGTAAAAGTGATGCTTAGCAACACTTGTCTGCCACAACCACAAGTTACCTCCAAACTTTTTCTCTTTTGCTTTCATCAAGAGAGCGTTGTGATGCGGGTCTTGGGCGGGGAGTTGTGTCAATGTTTCTTACGTAGGTGTTTATAGCCATTTGTGGAGGCGGGGGAAACAGCGCAGAGTTCACACACATCCCTGGAGGACGAGGGGTTGTTGACGATGTTTCGTGAGGATTAGACGATGTGCGTTACTCCTCTAGTCTAAGTTCTAGCCTTGAAAATTTCCTTCTGTTGTCTAAGGTCTAATCATGAAACTTTTAGAATTACGTGTGTTAGGTCAATCAATAATAATAAAGTGTTTAGCATCTTCTTGTGTCTAAGTTCTAACCATTAAACCTTTACTACCTTCTGTTGTTTTAGTTCAAATTATTAAACCTTTAATACCTATAACCAAGTTATAATAGTTTTAGCACCTCCTGTTGTCTAAGTACTAAGTACGAAACGCTCAATATATTTTTTTTGTCCAAGTTTTAACTAAGTTTTTTGTCTAAGTTTTTACCCTTTTATAGAAAGCCTAATTCGGGCAAGCAAGTTAATTTGAAGTTATCAATCTTTGTCCATCATCGCAAAGAACGACATCTCTTTCTGCAACTTCTTGCTCTCTAGTAGTACACAACATCTAGAGTGACGGCCAGTATTGACACACGTCTTCACTACTCTCTTACTTAGTCCCCAAAGTTGCAGGATATCGATCACAGCTTGTGCCGGCCGTTGCCCATTTTCCGTAGCTATATTGGACACTCCCACCTCAGACTATCCTTCAAATGGGCAACGGCGGGCACAAGCTGTGTTCGATATCCTGCAACTTTGGGGACTATGTGAGAGAGTAGTGAAGACGTGTGTCAGTACTGGCCGTCACTCTAGAGGTTGCGTACTACTAGAGAGCAAGAAGTTGCAGAAAGAGATGTCGCTTTTTGCAGGCAACCCTCCCATCCTAGAGGTAGTTGTTGCTGACGGATATTTCTACGACTACGGTTTTCTAATTCTAGAGATCCCAGGAACAGCGGAACGAGACCAAAGCAAGTTGCTCACAGGCGACGACGATCTCACTCTTGGTCCATCCCTATTGCAAGTCGGAGGGCGGAGACCACGTTCCAGCTCACTTTTTAATGAGCCTTGTAAAGAATTCAAAGAGTATCTTCGAACTACTGTAATAGGCTGCAGATTTCCATAGCAAACATCCGGATGAATGGAAAAAAAATGAACATGTTTCATATCTGACCGTTGTGATTAAATATCGTAATGTAATTTAGCCCTGTCCAATTTATCTAGGGTCAGTCTATATTTTGAGATTGTTAGTACCAGAGAAGAGTTTCTCATGATCAGGCTGGCTGTCTCTAGGCTAGTGTACGCACATATTCTTAAGTATATAATATAGTCAGGAGGCTATTGCAACAATGCTTTCTAGATCTAACATTTAGAAAGCAATTTGAAATTTAACTCTCCCCTCCCCTCCCTCTATCTTATTTTTCTCCCCTAATGGTAAATGACTTCAATGATTCCCCATCATACATTTGACTACTACTGTATAAATTTAAGTGTTGTGTGTGGCTGTGTATTGGACGAAGAAGCCTTTTCCATTGGCAAAACGTATTACTAAGTGTACTAAGTTCCTCTCTGCAAGCGTAGACTGTAAGCCATTTGTTTCCACAAATGGCTTACGGTCTACAAATACGAGGTAACATATGATTTGTTACTTCGCTCTGTGGTGCTGGAGATATCTTCATAAAATTCCTAGTTTGCCTGTGTATGGGATAGGCCACTCTTAGAAATGGTGATTCTCAAATAACAGTAATTTCAGCTCTGATGGAACGAAGCCTTTGAAGCTTTAATGGAACCTTTAATGGAACCTTTAATGGAACCTTTAATGGAACCTTTAATGGAATACTTGACGATATCCTTGTTGTTCTGCTGATGTCTCCCAGTTCAGACTGCAAAACTATGTATGAAAACTACGTAGCTACGTAGTTTTTTGTTCCCACTGTGTAACTGTCGTGCCGAATAGGTAAAACCTGCGAAAATTTGTGTATGCAATAATTTCGCAAAACTCATTCTGAACCTAACGGAAAAAAATATATTTCATTTTGTTTGTTTACTATTAAATTATTGTAAACTTATCTAAAATATATTTAGTTGGATTTGGCTAAATTAAATTGCGCTTATTATAATAAGGTTAGGTAAGTTTTCTAAGGTTCTTTTGGTATAAAATTATTAATTTTTACATTAACATAAATGAAAAAAAAATATATAGACGTATAAGAGAAAATTTAAGAAAGGCCTTAATTTTAAATGAGTTCTTGCTAATTGACCAGTTTTACCTATTAGGCACGACATAACCATCATATAGAACAAAGTAGATCCCACTGCTGATATACCAAACTTAGCTAAAAGAGATCCTTCCACATTGTCCCTAAAAAAAAAACATCTCAGAGATTTGTTCCCTTTAGGTTAACATGCCCGCAAGATGTTTTTGTAGGGTGGGGGGTAGAAGATAGGACGGTAATCGATTGATGGATGGATGGATAGGGAGTTGAGCTTATCATTCAAGCGATACGACAACGTCTATTGACCAGTCATTCAATGGTGTGAATTTGCTTGCGTCAACTGAATATTACTGTCGATGGTTCGTTTAGTGTGAGTTCAGCCTTCAGCGTCCGCTGAATAGATTCTGATTCATATGCAAATTCAATACTTATATTCAGAAAGTCAGAATGGGAGAGAGAGAGAGAGAGAGAGAGAGAGAGAGAGAGAGAGAGAGAGAGAGGAGAGAGAGAGAGACTGAGTTAACATGGGCGTCTAACCACTAGAATAAAGACATACCTCGCTGAATGAATTTTGTTAAACCAATGTTGTGTAGTGGTTTAAGCATTGACCTGCTAGTTCAGGGTTGGCTGGCTGTGTGTGTACTGCCCGCGTCTTGAGTTGTTTATTTGACTCACGAAATCGTAATGACACGATTGCAAACAAACCATACCACGGGTGGGGTTCGAACCCGAGGTCAGAGAGTCTCAAAACTCCAGACCGTCGCGTAAGCCACTGGGCCAGCTAGCTTCAATAAGATTCATCCAACTAGGTATATTTCTACACCATAGGAAGGTTAGCATAGGCACTTTGCTATGGTGTAGAAATATACCTAGTTGGATGAATCTTATTGAAGCTAGTTGGCCCAGTGGCTTACGCGACGGTCTGCAATTTTGAGACTCTGACCGCTGGTTCGAACCCCACCCGTGGTATGATTTGAGTTGTTTATGCTCTGCCGTTATCATTTTCGCTAATCATTAACAAGAAATTTTAAAGAAACAGTCGTGACTTTCATTAGAAACAATCAATCTAGCGGACTTGTTAATATGACAGAGATTTCGATACCATAACAAAGTATCATCAGTAATGTAATTAACGCCAATAAATACTGCGAGGGATCTTGTTCTCACCATGAGGGGTGACCTTATTCACTCACTTGAGGTTAAAGGGAAAAAAGAATTAGAAGCTGTGATCACAGCAATATCATATTTGAAATAAACACAAACGTTGTTGAGTTGCAAAGCAACAACGTGAGAATTTCCAACTTCGGTACAGTAAACTTCGATATGATGCGCCGAGGTATGAGTAACGTAAATTAGCTCTTCCTATAGAAGTTTCTCTCTCTCCCTCTCTCTCTCTCTCTCTCTCTCTCTCTCTCTCTCTCTCTCTCTCTCTCTCTCTCTCTCTCTCTCTCTCTCTCTCTCTCTCAGCTGGTGTGTGTGTGTATGTGTGTCGATCAGTTTACGCAACTTTTGTTTATACTAACGTGTACCATTTCCTCTAGTAATGTATTCCATGAATGCTTAATGTGTTTGCCCGTCCCTCAGCGCTGATGCCAAGTCCCATACGCTGAAAAGGACCCTTAACATATGACGCCGCCGCTGCTGTTTTTTTTCTTACAAGAACCTCGAAGTGAAGCACTTTGTCGAACTGCCGAAGGGTCATCACGTGTAAGTTCGGCTTTGGCAATATTGCCGTCTCAGGAAATATATAAAGTGTTATTAAATTCATTTTATAGCATTGGTTAAAGAAAGTTTTTTTTTTTAGCATGTGATTACGTGCTTAAATGCATGAGGGTAAATGTGATCTATCAGTCGTGTTTACTGGAGGAAGGTTATTCGGTAGACGAGATTAAATGAATGTTGTAGCAACAGAGGTAGTGTCCTCGAGGATGTAGACGCCTCGAGGATGTAGACGCCTCGAGAATGTAGACGCCTCGAGGATGTAGACGCCTCGAGGATGTAGACGCCTCGAGAATGTAGACGCCTCGAGGATGTAGACGCCTCGAGGATGTAAACGCCTCGAGAATGGAGGAATAAACAAGTTTGAACCATGGAAGAGGAGAGCTTCAAGTCTTTGAATTAAGAGCTCTTCGCTAGCATTATGGAAGCTCCCTCAAAAGGACAAATGCCTTGGAGAACTGTCAGTATTGTTTCTGAAGCTTTATATTCGTATTCTCTTTTTAAAATAATAAAAAGAAAGCTATATCGTTAGCGTTGGTGCTCGCTGCTGCACAGTATTTGGTATTCCAATGACCACTCGCATGTCCTTCAATATCTTGCCTAGTGGTTTCCAAATATTGTAAATTCATGGCACAAACGAATCCACATAGAAACAATAAAATAGAATGGAATTTAAATATTTACCTCATGTGGGTTCGTTTGTCACAATGACCACACTGTTTTTCACACTTCGTGTTTGGAATGCTTATTTCCTTTTGGACGCTGTTATAATCAAAATGATTTATTATTTTACATGCGTTTACATTGAAGACCAACGCTCTTCTTGCCGAATAAGGCAAGCGAAAATTTGTGTATGCAATAATTTCGCAAAAAAACATTCTGAACCTAACGAAAAAAAAATATTTCTTTGTGTTTGTTTATTTATAAATTAGTGTAAGCTTATCTAAAAAATATTTAGTTGGATTAGGCTAAATTAAATTGCACTTGTTATAATAGGGTTAGGCAAGTTTTCTAAGGTTCTTGTGGTACAAAATTATTAATTTTTACATTACATAAATGAAAAAAATATATCTTTAAACTTTTAAGAGAAAATTTTAGAAAGGACTTAATTTTAAATGAGTTTTTGCTAATTGATCAGTTTTACCCATTTGGTACATCACACACACACACACACACACACACACACACACACACACACACACACACACACACACACACACACACACACACACACTGGTCAAGCACGTCAAGAAATTAGAGAAAGTGCAAAGGTTTGCAACAAGACTAGTCCCAGAGCTAAGGGGATTGTCCTACGAAGAAAGGTTAAGGGAAATCGGCCTGACGACACTAGAGGACAGGAGGGTTAGGGGAGACATGATAACGACATATAAAATACTGCGAGGAATAGATAAGGTGGACAGAGACAAGATGTTCCAGAGAGGGGACACAGAAACAAGGGGTCACAATTGGAAGTTGAAGACTCCTATGAGTCAAAGGGATGTTAGGAAGTATTTCTTCAGTCATAGAGTTGTCAGGAAGTGGAATAGCCTAGAAAGCGACATAGTGGAGGCAGGAACCATACATAGTTTTAAGACGAGGTTTGATAAAGCTCATGGAGCAGGGAGAGAGTGGACCTAGTAGCAATCAGTGAAGAGGCGGGGCCAGGAGCTATGACTCGACCCCTGCAACCACAAATAGGTGAGTACACTCATTGCAGTAATGTACAACCCGCCACAGAACTGCAGGAGGCCAAGAGAAGAATATGAAGAGAGCAACAGAGCAATGGTGGACACACTAGCCGAGGTGGCCAGAAGAGCCCACACGGGTAGAGCAAAGTTACTAGTTATGGGCGATTTCAATCACAAGGAGATTGATTGGGAAAACCTGGAGCCCCATGGGGGTCCCGAAACATGGAGAGCCAAGATGATGGATGTGGTACTGGAAAATCTCAAGCATCAACATGTTAGGGACACTGCCAGAGAGAGAGAGGGGATGATGAAGCAGCAAGACTGGACCTCATGTTCACCCTGAGTAGTTCGGACACTGAGGACATCACATATGAAAAAACCCTTGGAGCTAGTGATCATGTGGTTCTGAGCTTTGAATACAAGTGGAGAGGATAACAGGAGTAGGATGGGAAAAGCTAAACTACAAAAGGGGGGCTACACAGGTATGAGGAACTTCCTGCAGGAGGTTCAGTGGGAAAGAAAATTGGTAGGAAAGTCAGTAAACGAAATGATGGACTACATAACAACAAAATGCAAGGAGGCAGAGGAGAGGTTTGTTCCCAAGGGCAACGGAAATAATGGGAAGACCAGAACGAGCTCTTGGTTTACCCAAAGGTGTAGGGAGGCAAAAACTAAGTGCACTAGAGAATGGGAAAAAATACAGAAGGCAAAGGACCCAGGAAAATAAAGAGATCATTCGAAAAACCAGAAACGAGTATGCACAGATAAGGAGGGAGGCCCAGCGACAGTACGAAAACGACATAGTATCGAAAGTCAAGTCTGACCCGAAGCTGTTGTATAGCCACATCAGGAGGAAGACAACTGTCAAGGACCAGGAAAGAAGGTGAGGAGCTCAACATGAGATTTAAGGAAGTATTTACAGTGGAGACAGAAAGGATTCTGGGTGGTCAGAACAGAGGGGTACACCAACAAGTGATATACCAACAAGTGTTGGATGAAATACACACAACCGAGGAGGAGGTGAAGAAGCTGCTAAGTGACCTTGATACCTCAAAGACGGTGGGACCGGACATCTCCCCGTGGGTCCTTAGAGAGGGAGCAGAGACGCTGTGTGTGCCACTAACCACGATTTTCAACACATCCATTTAAACTGGGCAACTAACTGAGATATGGAAGACGGCAAATGTGGTCCCCATTTTTAAGAAAGCAGACAGAAACGAGGCACTAAACTATAGACCAGTGTCACTGACATGTATAGTATAGTATAGTATACAAAGTCATGGAGAAGATTATCAGGAGGAGAGTGGTGGAGCACCTAGAACGGAACAAGCTTATAAACGACAACCAGCACGGATTCATGGAAGGCAAATCCTGTGTCACAAACCTACTGGAGTTTTATGACAAGGTAACGGAAGTAAGACACGAGAGAGAGGGATGGGTAGATTGCATTTTCTTGGACTGCAAGAAGGCCTTCGACACAGTTCCTCACACGAAATTAGTGCAAAAGCTAGAGAATCAGGCACGTATAACAGGAAAGGCACTGCAATGGATCAGAGAATACCTGACAGGGAGGCAACAACGAGTCATTTTACGTGACGGGGTATCATGGTGGGCGCCTGTGACGAGCGGGGTTCCACAGGGGTCAGTCCTAGGACCAGTGCTATTTTTGGTATATGTGAATGACATGACGGAAGGGATAGACTCAGAATGTCCCTGTTTGCAGATGATGTGAAGTTAATGAAGAGAATAAATCAAATGAGGATCAGGCAGGACTACAAGGAGACCTGGACAGGCTGGAAGCTTGGTCCAGCAACTGGCTCCTCGAATTTAACCCCGCCAAATGCAAAGTCATGAAGCTCAGGGAAGGGCAAAGAAGACCGCAGACAGGTGGCCAAAGACTGCAAACCTCTCTCAGGGAAAAGGATCTTGGGGTGAGTATAATACCGAGCACATCTCCTGAAGCGCACATCAACGAGATAACTGCTGCACCTTATGGGCGCCTGGCAAACCTGGGAACAGCGTTCCGATACCTCAGCAAGGAATCGCTCTCAAGACTCTGTACACCGTGTGCGTCAGGCCATACTGGAGTATATTGCACCAGTTTGGAACCCACACCTGGTCAAGTACGTCAAGAAATTAGAGAAAGTGCAAAGGTTTGCAACAAGGCTAGTCCCAGAGCTAAGGGGCTTGTCCTACGAAGAAAAGTTAAGGGAAATCGGCCTGACGACACTGGAGGACAGGAAGGTTAGGAGAGACATGATACCTGGAGTATACCTGGAGAGAGTTCCAGGGGTCAACGCCCCTGCGGCCCGGTCTGTGACCAGGCCTCATGTTGGATCAGAGCCTGATCAACCAGGCTGTTACTGATAACGACATATAAAATATTGCGAGGAAATGACAAGGTGGACGAAGACAGGATGTTTCAGAGAGGGAACACAGAAACAAGGGGTCACAATTGGAAGATGAAGACTCAGATGAGTCAAAGAGATGTTAGGAAGTATTTCTTTAGTCATAGAGTTGTCAGAAAGTGGAATAGTCTAGCAAGTGATGTAGTGGAGGCAGGAACCATACATAGTTTTAAGACGAGGTATGATAAAGCTCATGGAGCAGGGAGAGAGAGAACCTAGTAGCGTTCAGTGAAGAGGCGGGGCCAGGAGCTATATTTCGACCTCAGCACGAAAAATAAGTGAGTACAAATAGGTGAGTACACACACACACACACACACACACACACACACACAATCCCTCCAAATGCAAAGTCATGAAGATCGGAGAAGGGCAAAGAAGACCGCTGACAGAGTACAGGCTAGGCGGACAAAGACTACAAACCTCGGCAAAGGAGAAAGACCTTGGGGTGAGTATAACGCCAAGCACGTCTCCGAGGCACATCAACCAGATAACTGCGGCAGCATATGGGCGACTGGCAAACCTAAGATTAGCGTTCCGTTACCTTAACAAGGAATCGTTCAAGACACTGTACACCGTGTACGTCAGGCCCATACTAGAATATGCAGCACCAGTCTGGAACCCACACCTGGTCAAGCACGTAAAGAAACTAGAGAAAGTGCAAAGGTTTGCGACTAGGTTAGTTCCACAACTCAGGGGTCTGTCCTATGAAGAAAGGTTGAGGGAAATAGGACTAACAACACTAGAGGAAAGAAGGGTCAGAGGAGACATGATAACGACATACAAAATACTGCGGGGAATCGACAAGGTAGACAGTGACAGGATGTTCCAGAGAGGGAATGTTAGGAAGCATTTCTTCAGCCACAGAGTAGTCAGGAAGTGGAATAGTCTAGAGAAAGATATAGTGGAGGCAGGAACCATACATAGTTTTAAGACGAGGTATGATAAAGCTCATGGAGCAGGGAGAGCAGAGACCCAGTAGCGGACAACGAAGAGGCGGGGCCAGGAGCTGAGTCTCGACCCCTGCAACCACAATTAGGTGAATTAGGTGAGTACACACACACACACACACACACACAGGAGCTATGAATCGACCCCTGCAACCACAACTAGGTGAGTACTCAGATGAATCACAGGGATGTTAGGAAGTATTTCTTCAGTCACAGAGTTGTCAGGAAGTGGAATAGTCTGGGAAGTGTTGTAGTGGAGGCAGGATCCATACATAGCTTTAAGAAGAAGTATGATAAAGCTCATGGAGCAGGAAGAGTGACCTAGTAGCGACCAGTGAAGAGGCGGGGCCAGCAGCTGTGTGTGTGTGTACTCACCTAGTTAACATAAGAACATAAGAAAGGAGGAACACTGCAGCAGGCCTGTTGGCCCATACTAGGCAGGTCCTTCACAATCCGTCCCACTAACAGAATATTTGCTCAACCCAATTTTCAATGCTACCCAAGAAATAAGCTTTGACAATTCTACCCACTCATGCGCGAGTCCCACTCAAATCCAACCCCTCTCACTCATGAATTTATCCAACCTAAATTTGAAACTACCCAAGGTCCTAGCTTCAATAACCCTACTAGGCAGACTGTTCCACTCATCAACTACCCTATTTCCAAACCAATACTTTCCTATATCCTTTCTAAATCTAAACTTATCTAACTTGAATCCATTATTGCGGGTTCTCTCTTGGAGAGATATCCTCAAGACCTTATTTATATCCCCTTTGTTAATACCCATTTTCCACTTGTATACCTCGATCATGTCTCCCCTCATTCTACGTCTTAAAGTGAATGTAATTTTAGGGTCTTCAATCTTTCTTCGTAAGGAAGATTTCTAATGTAATGTATTAATTTAGTCATTCTACGCTGAATGTTTTCTAACGAATTTATGTCCATTCTGTAATATGGAGACCAGAACGAGCTGCGTAATCTAGGTGAGGCCTTACTAATGATGTATAAAGCTGTAATATAACCTCTGGACTTCTGTTGCTAACACTTCTTGATATAAATCCCAGTAATCCTATTTGCCTTATTACGTACGCTTAGGCATTGCTGTCTTGGTTTAAGGTTGCTGCTTACCATCACCCCCAAGTCCTTCTCGCATCTGTATGGCTAAGTTCACGTTATTTAACTATAAGTGCTTGGGTTATGGACACTCCCGAGCTTCAGAACCTTGCATTTATCTACATTGAACTCATCTGCCACTTTTCTGACCACAAATTAAGTTTGTCTAAATCTTCCTGAAGTTCTATGACATCTATGTTTGAATCAATTATCCTACCTATCTTCGTGTCGTCGGCGAATTTGCTCATATCACTAGTAATTCCCTCATCAAGGTCATTGATATATATTATAAATAACAATGGGCCTAAGACTGATCCTGTGGAACACCACTTGTTACAAGTCCCCATTCAGTTTAACCCCATTTATGCAACTCTCTGCTTCCTATTGGTGAGCCATGACTCGATCCATGACAGCACTTTTCCCCCAATGCCATGAGCTGCCACTTTCTTTAACAGTCTCTGGTGCGGTACTCTATCAAAAGCCTTACTAAAGTCTAAATAAACAATATCGAATTCTTTATCGTGATCAACAGCCTCAAAAGCTTTACTGAAGAAGGTTAATAAATTAGATAGGCAGGAACGGCCCCTCGTGAATCCATGCTGGGTATCATTAATCAAATTATGGTTATCTAGATGGCTTCTAATAATATCAGCTATAATTGACTCTAGTAATTTGCCTACAATTGAGGTCAGGCTTATTGGGCGGTAGTTTGACGGTAGTGACTTGTCCCCTGCTTTAAAAATAGGAATTACATTAGCCATCTTCCACATATCAGACACAACAACTACCAGACACAGCAACCACAACTACGTTGTGGTTGCAGGGGTCGAGTCACAGCTGCTGGCCCCGCCTCTTCACTGGTCGCTACTAGGTCACACTTCCTGCTCCATGAGCTTTATCATACCTCTTCATATATAAATTACGCGTTTATTACGATGAAATTGGCAAATTTCTTTAATCTTTATTGTTAATTATTGGGAAGAGCTTAATAAACTTGAACACTGGTATCTCTAAGCAGAGACCCACTAGTTAGAGTTGTGTTAATCCTTAAATCCGGAGAAGCTAACCACAGACACGTTCTTTTACGACAAATGCGGATTCACTACTGAATTTAATCCTTTCATCAGAGAAAGCTAACCACTTACACACACACATACACACTCGCAGTCTTTTACTACAAATGCGGATTCGCTTTTCTTAATACAGGTCTTTTGTTTGACTGGTATTTCTTATAACCCTCTGTGCTCACAAGGGTCGTGAAAATCGTATCTCAAGAAGTCTTTTGCTAAGTCTACGAATTTGTCAAATCCTTAATCGATGCTGCCGGGAGACAAATCTTTCTCCTTCACCGACTGTTACGACAGAATTTCTTACCCGCTTTCTTACAAATCTCCGCTACGAAAGAGAGAGAGAGAGAAAGAGAGAGAGAGAGAGAGTGAGAACACGCTTTTGGATGCCCTGTTGACAGGAAAAATGTTGACGTAATGCACATAGACTTCACAAAAGCCTTGGATAAAATGGGTAAACAGTTATTACAAAATAAAAAATAAAAGATAATGAATCTCACCATTGAAAAAAAAAAAATTACTCAAGGCACAGTACCCGACCAAGTTCTTTTCTCCATTCTCGTATCATAGATAAATATGCAGACCATAACAAAATCCTCCTTACATGACTTGATATTAGAACCTATATGGTAGTGGAATCCTTTAAGGATGCACCGAACCTTCATGTTGATATTAAGGAACACAAAAGAGTTGGGATTTTTTTAAAATATGTAAATTATGTATATTTAAAAATGATTTAAAACGTTATTGTATATTTCGACGATTCAAGTTTTTGTCAAGCATTTCCTGAAAAACTTTTACATCGGCAAGAAAAATGAATAATGAATAAATCTTCAAAAAAAAAAAAAAAAAAAAACAGATGCTACGCGTAAATATACTGAGATATATATATCCATCCTAGTATAGTCATAAAAAAATGGTTATAACTATGATCATAATTTTTAAAGGGGTGGACTGGTAAGCCAGCGGAAGGCCTCGGTCAAATGACCAAAACCTCCATCCTAGTGCATATACGTTTTTGTTCTCACCTCATTCACACCAACAGAGATATAATCTTCAGAATAAATAGTCTGGATAGAAATAGCGCTGTACGCTAACAGCATTCATCAAGGTACGTGAAATTTCAAAACCATTTACTATGCAGAAACTATTATAGTGCTCATTAATATAACCAAGCATTTCAATTACTGGCAAAATAATAAGAGTGAGAGGCACGGTAGACAGTGAAAAATACACAAATATAAAGTAAAATAAGAGCGAACTCTTCCTTCATTCAGATGGAAGAATCTCAGCATAACAATAAACGAGTTGACAAGGAAACCTGGCATGTTGTTGTGTGTGTTTCCTTGTTAACGAGGCTGGTGATTCTACGTCCACCTGAGAAAGTAGTTGGCTGGTCTCCTTCATTGCCTCTGCTGGTATATGAAAAATAAAAACTAAGACAAGGGGAAGGAGTGATAAGAGAAGTGAAAGAGGTAAGGAGAAGGGAGGTAAAAAGAGGAAGGGGCAATAAGATGGATGATGGGGGAAAGGAGGGCTAGTAGAAGGTGAAGGAGAGGGGGTGATAGGAGAAATAGTAGAGGGTGTTGATGAGTTGAAGGAGTTGACATAGAAGGAGGGTAGGGGATGAGATGAGAAGGGGGGGGGGGAGGAGGGGTATTCCAATTGCATTCCCAGGATAACTGAGGTATTTGGAACTTAGGCGGAATAATAAGTGATGGACGGCCACATTCTGCATGCATGGAATATATTGGCCAAGGTGACAGTGAGCACGGCCAGGTCACAGCCCATCCTCGCAGAGGCTGAAGGCTAGCAGGAAGACGAACAAGAAGACCGAGAAGTGAATGGAGAAGCATGAACACGAGGAGGAAGGGAAAGGGTAAAGAAAATGGGGAAGGGAGGGAAAGTGCGAGAAGTGTATGAAGGTCCGAGGTGTGAGAAATGTGTTTTGTCACTAAATACACAGGTCAAATAACTTGTTTTCCACCACATTAACCTGTCTTCCTGCCTACCTTTCTGTTCTCTAGTTCGCATAACTTTGGCCTCCCCGCCTGTCTTTAATTCTCGACTGCTTCCTGCTTGTTTTGCTACATGTCTTCCTGCTCGACTGCTTATTATCCTGCTGCTTGGCGTCCTTCTTGCTGGCTAGTCTAGGTGTCTTGTCATCCAGCAGCATGTCTGCCTCGTCAGCTCTCTTTTCTCTGTCTCGCTGCTCTCTCTCTCTCTCTCTCTCTCTCTCTCTCTCTCTCTCTCTCTCTCTCTCTCTCTCATTCTATATTGAACTTACTGTAAATTAATTTTTTTTATGCACTTGGGAAAATTCCGCTGTATTATTTGTAAGTTATAAACACACTGTAATACTAACAACAACAGCGACAAAAACAACGTTAATAATAATATTAATACGAGAAAGAATATTTATTATAATAAATTATTATTATTATACTAATAACATAAAACATTAATAATTTGTTAGTTACACCTTTTTCTTCATTAAGTGTTTTAATGAATTTATTCAGTCATCTTTAACATCAGAGAAATCTGAACTCACTTCCACACAGTATACACATGGTATACGCCTAGTGTATACTTAGAGTATACTAATTGCATAATATACTTTAAGAGAATATAAGCTTAAGTCGGTCTCTTTACTCCCATTCGTTGGTACGACTTGTTTATTGATGTGGCATTCATGGTTCCCTAAAATTTAAGTTGGTCGTTTGTGAGCCGGATGTAATAATTGCGTGGTCGTAGGAAAGATTGCAAAGCCAGAAGCGTCTTCAAGACACTAGAATGAGGGTCTTGAAGGCACTGGTGTTAAGGGTCTTGAAGACACTGGTGTGAGGATTCTTGAAGACACTGGTGATAGGGGTCTTGAAGACACTGGTGTTAGGGGTCTTAAAGACACTGGTGTGAGGGTCTTGAAGACACTGGTGTTAGGGGTCTTGAAGACACTGGTGTTAGGGGTCTTGAAGACACTGGTGTGAGGGGTCTTGAAGACACTGGTGTGAGGATTCTTGAAGACACTGGTGTTAGGGATCTTGAAGACACTGGTGTGAGGGGTCTTGAAGACACTGGTGTTAAGAGTCTTGAAGACACTGGTGTTAGGGGTCTTGAAGACACTGGTGTGAGGGGTCTTGAAGACACTGGTGTGAGGATTCTTGAAGACACTGGTGTGAGGGGTCTTGAAGACACTGGTGTTAGGGATCTTGAAGACACTGGTGTGAGGGGTCTTGAAGACACTGGTGTTAAGAGTCTTGAAGACACTGGTGTTAGGGGTCTTGAAGACACTAGTGTTAGGGGTCTTGAAGACACTGGTGTTAGGGGTCTTGAAGACACTGGTGTGAGGATTCTTGAAGACACTGGTGTTAGGGGTCTTGAAGACACTGATGTTAAGGGTCTTGAAGACACTGGTGTTAAGGGTCTTGAAGACACTGGTGTTAGGGGTCTTGAAGACACTGGTGTTAGGTGTCTTGAAGACACTGGTGTGAGGGGTCTTGAAGACACTGGTGTTAGGGATCTTGAAGACACTGGTGTGAGGGGCCTTGAAGACACTGGTGTTAAGAGTCTTGAAGACACTGGTGTTAGGGGTCTTGAAGACACTAGTGTTAGGGGTCTTGAAGACACTGGTGTTAGGGGTCTTGAAGACACTGGTGTGAGGATTCTTGAAGACACTGGTGTTAGGGGTCTTGAAGACACTGGTGTGAGGATTCTTGAAAACACTGGTGTGAGGGGTTTTGAAGACACTGGTGTGAGGGGTCTTGAAGACACTGGTGTGAGGGGTCTTGAAGACACTGGAGCGAGGACTTGAAGTAAATAAGCAATACAACCAATCACACAATCTTTCCTGTTCTTACAGGCAACACAGGAGTCAGTCATCACAGATGTGACACGCACGAAGGAAAAAAAAAAAAGATGAGCTTACGTAATGCCAGATTATAGCTGCGCTGTGTATTTAAGTTATAGGGGAGTTGCGTATTACACGGGGAGAAGAATAATGTTTGTGTGAAGGAGAGTCAATACCTTTCTAGTGAGTGATGAGGGACTCGCATGTCACCTAAATCATGGAACGAGAGTATAAATTTTGACTCTCAAATGGACGAATGAGTTCCATGTTAGGACAACATGTTTCTCCGAAGAGCTAAAATGGTCTATGCTTGATGAGCCTTGTACGTGAATCTTAGAATACTTTAGCTGTGGTTGAGTTAACGAGTTCGGAGAGGCGAAACTGGTCTCTGATCAACGGTGTGTTTACAGCTTATACGAATATTTCCGTGATTAGCTGAGGTGGTTCTGTGGCAGCTAAACAGGTCTCCCATTGGTCAACGTGGTGAGTGCAACTTACAAGACCCTGGCTATGATTGGCTGAGCAGGTTCTCATGTCCTCTCACACTTTCCTTCAGTGTCAACAGAAGACTATTTGATATTTTTAGTCTATTAACTAAATATCTGTTTTAAGAAATGTGAAAGTGTGATTTAGCTACTCAGGTCCCAAGATGTCTGTGTCTTTCAGACAGTTCAAGTCATAAACTATCTTCAAGACACTGACTCGCTATAATCTCATTAAGGCAGAGGATACTTCATGAAGCAGTTTGCATCGGGGCCTGAGAGCCAAAGTCAACCCTGAGGAGAAATTTGAGGCCAAGTTTTAGGCTCATCTTGCAACTTGAGCGTGCGGACGTGGGTATACTAACAAACAAGGGTACGTCCAGGGCACGTCCGTACGTAAATCGCCCTTTTATGTTGTTTGTTATTATTAACCAACATTACATTAGTAGACCTTAATTTGCGATAATCTCTAGCTAACCCAACCCAATCTTTATTTTTTTAAGCTATTTAGATCTGAGTGAAATCAATGAACTACAATGTATGCGACAACTCTTATTCTATTAGGCGGAGATGTTGAAATATTAGTCAGGAATCCTCTCTCTCCCAAAAAACGATTAATGTTTGAGATATAAAGTAGGGTAAGCACTATCAGTGTGAACATTGGTCTGTGTAGAAAATACCGCACTTGAATGTACATGTGATAGCACATAACAGTGATAGAAGTGTGATATGACGAAGAAGCGTCCAGGAGGAGGCAGAACAACTTCTCTAAGCAACCATCTGCACGATAGGTTAGCTTATGTTAGGTAAGATTCGTCAGGAAACAGGTCAAGTGTTTCCTTACGCGGGTCTTAGTCATTTGATGACCCGCCGCTGGAGCTTTTGGTCATCTGACCGAGGCCTTCCATTGGCTTACTGGTCCACTCCTGCAAAAATTAAATTCTCTCAGACTTAGAATTGTGTGCAGAAGCGACTGACTTGCATACAAACTCAGCAGTATACATTACCTGGTATTCTCAACAGGATAATTGACCTAATTTTTACATCCTCTTTTATTCTCTTTCCTTATTCAAAGGAATTATAATTGCTCTCTGTCTATCCATACTTACCTTACCGAAAAGAGGAGGATAGAATCTCCCGGCTAAGCGAGATCTATAAGCAAGTCTCCTTGGTCCTGCTGCACTGTTCAACTGACAGTAAATATGTACTTAGGAGTTAGTCAGATGTTATATGTTGCATCCTGGGGGAGAGAGCGTAAAGACCACAGTGGAAATAAGTCACACTGCTTGACTTTCTTATTATTCCCTAATTCATTACACCTCCGGAATTAATAATCGTAAGAAAACCTTTCATTTTCTTGTTGATAATCACAATATCTGCAACTGCTCGACAGGTGTTGCTGCAGATGGCGGGTGCTTACCCAAGAGCACCTTCGCCAGCCATCGCCTGCCATTGATTTTGCTTCCATGTTACCAACCACAGTGGTTATTGCCCGCACGCTAGCCCCTGAAGCTGCTCTCTCTCTCTCTCTCTCTCTCTCTCTCTCTCTCTCGGATTAATGCTACTCTGTTTGTCTTTCCTTCTGGATGTTTACTCTCCACACACTATGAGAAGGAATTAATTTTGATATTCTCAACCATGTAGAATTAATTGCTAGCGTGTTCGTATATATATATATATATATATATATATATATATATATATATATATATATATATATATATATATATAATCCATTCTCGGACAATTTTGCTGTGATGTCTAGCCACCTTCGTAACCGTTGACAACAACGTTGGTCTGATTAGAATTCATAACAAAATACATTCCATCAAGCTGAGTCTTCTTATCAGCAATGTCATGGTTGGGAGACTACGCTCTCCCGACTTCGCACTGGACACACGTCTCACTCACGGGCGTCTCATGGAGAGGCGCCCAGTTCCACTCTGTGAGAATTGTCAGGTTCCAATTTCATTTTGCCATATGCAATTGGACTCATATTTACTAGCGAGCACGCAGAATTTACCTCAGACATCTTCACCGCTCTAACATCCTTTCTTTATTATCCCTTATTGCTGACGGTCGCACCTTTGACACAGACTCCCTCTTTGACTTTTTGACAACAACAGATTTATTACACAGACTTTCATTGTACTTCTTTTAGCACTCCTCAAAGACCTTTTCCAATTCTACCTTTGCACAAATAATGACAGACGACCCAATCGAATCCGGAATAATATAAATCTTTCCAAGAGAAGTAGTAGTTGGGGAGGATGTTTCATTTGATGATATATAATACCGTCAAGTTGATGAATGAAACACCTGAGCAATATTTGCCCTTTAATGCCTTCCAGAAACACTCGCAAAATTATTTCTGCTGTCTCCAGTGTTGCATTCCAGGGAATACAACACTGAAGACAGCAGAAGTAATTTTGCGACTGTTTCTGGAAGACAGTTATAAAGGGGAAGACAGTTATGAAGGGGAAGACAGTTATAAAGGGGAAGACAGTGATACATGGAGTAGAAGAAGTAGAGTACAAAGCTTTACGTGGAAGTCAACGTATTTTTTTTTTTTTTTGCAAGAACTATTGACTTAAGCGGGAGAAGAAAATAAATTTAAGTATATTACAGCCAGGCCTGGCACTGGATAAAAAGATTAACTTGTAAAAAGGCAGTACCACACAGCAGAATTCTTGGTCAAAAGTCGAAAATGGGATGTTCAGAGACACACAGTCGTATTTTTCTCTTAATAAAAATTGAACAAAACAAGAGGAATAAAAGAAAAATAGAGAAGGAACAAAAGAGGAGCACACAGGAGCCAACTGAATCACGAGGGTGGAGCTCAGGTGAACGATAATCAGATGAGTAATCAGTAGCCAGGTGAGCTTGACTTTTCATCCCCGGTGAGTGAGGGTGTCCACCTTGTTAGCTCCCTTCTTCTTCCAGATAAGTTGGGGTATATCTACCCATCGCCTACCAGGTGAGAAGGGGGTGTATGAAACATCTGCTTGCCTCCCCTACCAGGTGAGTGGGATCGTCCATACAATCAAGTAGCTTTTCCCAGTTTCAATATCAGGACAGCAGCTGCTCGCCAACCTTTTGTATAATTCTCGCAAACATCCTCCTCTATGCAAATTCTTATAATGAATTAAATTTCGTAATCTAGCCTAGCCTAGCCTAAAATTATCTACCTAATGAGAAAAATGTTACTTAACCTAGCCTGATCTAACCTAAACTAATATTATATAGTGTAACCTAACCTAACCATACGAAACCTACCCTAAACTAACACAGTATAACCAAGACAAAAAAGACGAACCTAACGAACCCTAACCGAACCTAACATAATAATCATAATAATAATAATAATAATAATAATAATAATAATAATAATACTAATACTAATAATAATAATAATAAAAATAATAATAATAATAATAATAATAATAATAATAATAATAATAATAATAATAATAATAATAATAATATAATTTGCCATGTACGATGCGGTAAAGTTGTCATGTGATTGGCCAGAACGTGGTATTGTGTCCCACCAATAACGGAGCAGGGTTTTGGGACTATGTCACCACATCTGACCAATGGAAGGTAGCCTCCTCTTTGCCCTGTGATTGGCCAGAATGAGGCTTCCTGATCCACCAGTAAGCGAGCAGGACCTCATGATCAGCTTATTATATCCGACCAGCTGGAGGCAGCTTCCTCCTGGCTGTTTGTGTGTAGAAATTCAGAGGTCACAGGTCTTCCACAGCACTCAGAGAGACATGGAGATTGCAACGGACAAGTGAAGTAGTAGCAGCAGCAACAACACACACAGCAAGAGGCATTCTTGAGCTTCCCCAGCGCTCGGGCTTTGGACAAAAGCTGGGGTGTGGCTCCAAAAGGATCCTGTAGTGCCTTTGCACCTCCTGACATCGTCTGCTGCTATGCAGCTGCTTCACCCTTCAAGCCCAGTGTGGGCGGGGCTTGAGGAAGCCCAAGGTGCTTAGCTCCTCCCTCCGAGCCCCGTGGGGGCGGGGAATTGGGCTAGGCCTGGTGACAACTGGTCCCAGACGATGAGGAGGTACTTGTACCTCCTCCCATGGCAGACATTGGTCTGAGACACTCCAACGACAGGGAGCCAAGGCAGGGCCATCTCTCGGAAAAGGCCCTAGCCAGGCGATTATACCGGCGAATCTACAACTAACTAACAGCACTCAGACCACTCAATGTCAGTCGTGGCTTGTGTGGTGACGGAGTTCAGAGCTCTTGAGTGCACCGAATAATTTGCCATGGGAAAGAGAAAATGCCAGCCGAATGAAAATTTAATATAGGTATAAAAGAGAGCTTATACCAGATTACCTTTCAGAATCTCTGAGGAAAACTGTGGGAGAAAAAAGATAATGAAGCCTCCACCACACATGACCAGAGAACATATTTTCTCAACTGGCACAATTATTATTATTACTATAATTATTAATGCCTGTCGTGAAAAATATCATGCACACTGATCATATAATAATAATAACAACAGCAACTTGTAGAAGACTATGACGTCATGTTGCATAATCCTCGTTGCTTAATAGCAAATCAAATATACACGTACACAACTCATTCTGTAATGAATGTGAAGGTGATGAGACAGAATAATATCTCCTACCTACTGTAATGATTGGTTGCAGGAACTCTCTCATTAGTGAGAGAGAGAGAGAGAGAGAGAGAGAGAGAGAGAGAGAGAGAGAGAGAGAGAGAGAGAGAGAGAGAGAGAGAGAGAGATAAAGGGAAGGGAAGGGAAGGGAGTGGGATGGAAAAAAATTAATTTACAAAAGTTTAAATAAACGAGAACTTGTTAGCAGAAAATGGGGCTATGCAAGGTAGGGCAGCAAAGGGTCCGACTACTTAGTCAGATGAGTCTTCCTAAATATAGAAACATTTGTCGCAAATTATACACAAAATAAATCTCACTAAGTAGAATATATTGGCCCTTATTAAAAATAAATTAACGCTAAGAAAAGGCGCTCTAAACAAAAGCAATATATATATATATATATATATATATATATATATATATATATATATATATATATATATATATATATATATATATATATATATGCAAAAAGATCACAGTAATCAGGTGATATCAGAATATGCAAGACAACCACTATGAAAAAATAGAGGAATTCCAAGCGCTTTCGTGACTACTCACATTATCAAGGAACTATAAAAGGAAACATGACAAGAGGACTTATATAAGGGGCGAGACTACACCTCACAGTCACATCACACTAACAAAGACTACACCTCACAGTAGCGTAACATCTCACGACTCTGTGAAGAGGAACATAAGAAAGGACCTGAAACTCTTCCCAAGAATTAAGATTAGTCCAATTTATCATTAAATTCTTCCCAAATTTTATTAATTATAAAAGAATCCAATTTATATAAACCAAAAGAAATATTCATATTATTTTCAAAACTGCTTTTAATGAAACATGATTCTATTATATTCCTCTCAACCATGGACTTGCTTGATACAACCTTCTCAGCATTTTGAAAATCAATTGGATGGTTAAAATCTCTCACATGAATAAATAGAGCATTAGAATCTTGTCCAGTTCTAATGCTATATTTATGTTGTTTTAATCTTAGTTCAAGACTTTTACCAGTTTGACCATAATAAACTTTATCGCATATTTTACAGGGAATCTTATAGACACATCCGTCAGCATTTTGGGGGGAATTTTTTATCAAAAGTCTTTTTACTGTATCAAGATTTTTAAATACAACTTTGATATTAAAATTCTTAAGAAAGGAAGGCATATCAACCAAGTTTTCATGGTAAGGGAGAACCAACATATTTTTGGTTGAATAAGGTTGGTTGTCCCTTTTGGGACAACGAAGAAAGATTGAAGACCCTTAAATTACATTCACTTGTAAGACGTAGAATGAGGGGAGACATGATCGAGGTATACAAGTGGAAAATGGGTATTAACAAAGGGGATATAAATAAGGTCTTGAGGGTATCTCTCCAAGAGAGAACCCGCAATAATGGATTCAAGTTAGATAAGTTTAGATTTAGAAAGGATATAGGAAAGTATTGGTTTGGAAATAGGGTAGTTGATGAATGGAACAGTCTGCCTAGTAGGGTTATTGAAGCAAGGACCTTGGGTAGTTTTAAATTTAGGTTGGATAAATTCATGAGTGAAAGGGGTTGGATTTGAGTGGGAATTGCACATGAGTAAATAAAATTATCAAAGCTTATTTTTTGGGTAGCATTGAAAATTAGGTTGAACAAATATTCTGTTGGTGGGATGGAATGTGAAGGACCTGCCTAGAATGGGCCAACAGGCCTGCTGCAGTGTTCCTCCTTTCTTATGTTCTTATGTTCTTAAAAGTATTCCTAGCTATTTTAAAAGATTTATCAATTATGTTTCTAGGGTATTTTAAATCATTAGCTATTTCATAAATTTTAGAGATTTCTTCATCTATGAACTCTGGACTACAAATACGTATATATACGTATATATATATATATATACGTATATATATATATATATATATATATATAATATAAAATACAATGGGGAGTAAAACAACATAGATAACAACTCAGAGCTACATGTCAAATACTTCGTCCAACTCCCCGGCAGTGGGCCGCGTGCCCAGAATACTGCAGGCATTTCCCCTCTGGATCGCAACACTGAGTCTCTGAAACAGGAAGCTGGTCGCCCTGTGGTCCTTGGTTTCTATGATGAGTTTTCCACCCAGCTCCTTGAGAAACTTTAGAGCACACTTGCCCCATGCTCCATGGGTCTCCGACCCTATTGGGATGAAGTTATAGCAAGAGGGAAGGTCTTCATATTTGCGGGTCTTCTGGGTCTCCCTGTGGCTGGCAGCTCCACCCCTTCGGCTAAGGAGTGTGGCAGGTAGGTGTCTGCCAATGTGGCAGCACAGGTGTAGTCCCAAGCAATCTGCTTACCATCCTTCCAGGGTAGCATGGTGGCTCCATCAGGACGCTTTTGACTTCCATCAGACCTCTGCACTTGGGGTTCCCGTTGAGCTGGGCAACGGGCTGTGGCGAGGCTTCTCTTTATGATGTCATTGACCTCCTCATGTCTAGCATACTTCCTTCTGATGTGTGACACACTAGACCATGAAGTCCGAATTGGTCAGCCGTCGCCCTGCCGCAAATACACCTATGTTCGGTGAGTATGGGGGCGGCTAGGCGAAGAGCAACACCAATCCGAATGGCCTGTGGGTCGAGTCGAGTCCCCAGAGAGGAATTGGGAACAGCAAGAAGGAAATCTCCTGAGTGTGGTGCCTTCACCGCTAGGAGACGAGCTTTGTCCTTTCCTGAAGCGTTGGTGAGCATTGTGTTGGAAATTTTTCCATGATCGGTTTGTCCCAGTGGGACTGTTTGTGCTCTTTGGGAGGAGCTGGTCTACTGGAGGAGTCTGCCAGGATGTCCCACTGCACTGCTGCTTCAATGAACTTGGGGTCTTGAGCTCCCACCACCCTCTCAAACGTTCAGGGACAATCCTCTTGACTAATCCACTGGAAGCCAAACACGATGACAGAAATGCAGGTAACGCTACCTGCCTTGCTTTGCGCACCCCTATACCTCCCAGTCGCACTGGGAGGGTTGCCTGCTCCCATTGCTGATCCTCTAGTGACAGATTCAGTGCCTTCTTGAAGGTTGATCTCAGGTGTGCGTCATACTCGTCAAGTGTTGGGTTTTCAAAAGAGGGTGCGCACCTCAGGAAGTAAGTGAGTCTTGGCATAGTAAGACACCTTGTGAGGAGATACAGGGCATCATGGGCATCAAGATCACTTATTCTCTCCTCCATTCTTTTCAGGTCATTCACTTTGTCCTTGAGGACAGTGTCGATGGCGTGGTGACCCAGCGGTGCTCCCAGGAGGGTACTGTTGGATGGAGTGGTAGTAGTGACTTCTGGGAGGATTGTTTGCACTGCATTGATTATTTCCTGATTTGTTGTGATAATTTCACACTTTGAGGGATTAAGGATGAGTCCTAAGGCTTCTCCTTGTGTCTTCACCCGTTGTAGGTCCTCTAACAAGGACTCCCTAGTACCTGCCAGAGTGCCATCATCCAGGTACCAGATGTTGAGCTCGCTGCATAGGCTGGAAGTTAGTTCTCTTACTGCCAAACAGAAGAGAAGTGGAGCGAGTGGATCACCCTGCTGAACACCCTCAGACGAGGGAATTTCATGTTCCCCAAACAAAAGAGTCGAGGGTTTGCTGTAGCCAGCTGAAATGAAGGGAAAGAGACTGGGGAACCGATCCCGAACGGATATATATATATATATATATATATATATATATATATATATATATATAGATCGTGCCGAATAGGTAAAACTTGCGATTTTGGCTTAAATAGCAATGCTCATCTTGCCGAATAAGGTAAGCAAAAATTTGTGTATGCAATAATTTCGCAAAAATCATTATGAACCTAACGAAAAAAATATATTTCATTGTGTTTGTTTATTATTAAATTACTGTAAACTTATCTAAAATATATTTAATTGGATTAGGCTAAATTAAATTGCGCTTGTTATAATAAGGTTGAGTAAGTTTTCTAAGGTTCTTTTGGCACAAAATTATTAATTTTTTTATTAACATAAATGAAAAAATATATCTTTAAACGTATAAGAGAAAATTTTAGAAAGGACTTAATTTTAAATGAGTTCTTGCTAATTGACCAGCTTAATCTATTCGGTACTACACACACACACACACACACACACACACACACACACACACACACACATATATATATATATATATATATATATATATATATATATATATATATATATATATATATATATATATATATATATATATATATTATATATATATATATATATATATATATATATATATATATATATATATATATATATATATATATATATATATTATAATTAATAACGAGTTTAACATAGAGACAGACATATCAGCATTAAGTTAGTTGATTAGATTAGAATTCTATTAAAATTGCAAAGAATCGTTAAGACTGCTTGCAACCTGCACGGTGTCTGGATACATGACTTCAATCCATAATTCTGGTACTAAAGAAATCTTTTGGGTATGTACATACTGAGATGTACACCTCTAGATGTGTACAAGCACCGTTGCTCTCAATTTATTCACCTCAAAAGTGATATATACTCATCAGAGTTATTAAGGTTCTGTACGTAACTTGTGCATCACCAGTCAAGGATGTTTTAATCCTTAAAGAAAAGAATTTGAGGTAAATTTGCAGAGTATATGCATAGAGACATATAACTTGTCAGCATTTGTTTAATCGGTTAATTAGGCTTAAAGCCATCGAAAGGGGGATTATTAAGTTTCATACACTCTGTTCACCACCAGTCAAGGATACGTTGATGTTTTGACACTTCCTCTGTAATGTAAGGTTTGTTATCCATGGGTTTTTGCCTTTGCTATTAACCCCTCAATGACAAGTCTTTTATGTTACTTTTTATCATAAAATAGCCCCTAAACCATTACTTAAAATGCTTAATCGTTCTAAAAACACCTGAATGTCAGCTGTACACATTATTATGAAATCTTAACAACTTGATCACATTCATTTAACATCGTAACAGTTTCTGCAAATCAATAATGGACCTGGATGTCATTGCACACTCCAAAGTGCACACCAGCTGCAACACGGTGGTCAGTGTTGACAGTAGAGTTAAACTCCGAGATTCGTCTCGGTAAAATTTGTGAGATGTTCACATTTGTTAAATATAAGATCCAGTTATCAAAACCCTTAAAACTGGTTTAATTTGTTGGAGAATAAAATAACAAAAAAACACGTATGTGAAACGACCTTTGAACTGGATCAGAGGAGGAAAATAAAAGTATCTTATTAATGAGCGACTTCGGCGAGTACTTACCTGGTAAAAAAAAATATATATATATATACAAGAGGAAAGTTAAACACGGGAGAAACTCATTTGCTGGTGGAACTTTTTTAAAGTAGCAAACTGTTCACTATAGTTTAGTAAATACACTTTCCGTCTAATGTATGTATCAGAGTAGTGTGTGAGGACATTGTATATACACGATGTGTGAGTGTGTGTGGGTGTGTGTGTGTGTGTGTGTGTGTGTGTGTGTGTGTGTGTGTGTTTCTCAGTGTTTTTGTGACGAGAATTTACTCTTGTCTCCATCTTAGTGAACAAGTACAATACTGCCATGATAATCCCCAATATAATTGGTAAAATGTAAACCCGAAAAACAAATCGATAGGTATATATATCTCTCAGCGTTTACACTGAGAAAGGTGTGGGTATCTCTGAACGCATATACACTTGAGAGATGTATGTATCTGTGTGTGTATATACCCAATAAGTGTGCTTTAATCTCTGTCTTCCGGACAAATTTATCAATAATTTTAGTGTTTAGGAGTTGTGGCCTTAATGACCCACGTGGAATCTTAAGCCTAAAACTTAACAAATTGCTTGATTTACTAAGAATCCTTTAGCTTTAAAAATGACATGCTAGACTGGCAAATTATGGACGTTGGTCCACAATATTGTGGTTGGCTTCCCTTGTACTCATGATTTCAGATACAATGTTGTTCGTACTTGATAGACATTACTGCTTAATGTCGTCCAGCACCTTGAATGTGTTGGCTCTAGTGTCCTGAGAGAACATTATCTGCTATGGTGCTCGGAGGAAATTAACCGTACTGACGTATATTGTCAAACAACGCAAAACTGTGTCGTCCATATAGAAGATACAGTACTTGTGGATGGGGGAGGGAGGGTTGTTTCTTTTATAATTAAGAGCTCTTGATCTAAGAAATTGGAGCTACTCTCTCCTTCATCTCATCAACTTTTTCTTTTTCACTTCCCATTCCACTTGCCTCTGGCAAAGTGTTGACAGATGTTCTTACATCGTTAGTTCCTTGACTCAGGATAAAGACAGACAGACAATCTGTTACTATGTCCACTCCTCGCTCTATGTAGAGCTTCTTTTCGAGTCATTGACTTTAATAACCACTAAACACCTAGCAGTAAGCAGGTACGTGGGCGTTAGCTGACTGGTGTGGGTCGCATCCTGGAGACAAAATTAACCTAATTTGGCCGAAAAGCTCTTTATAACATGGGTTTTCATATATAGTATATTGTTGATGTCATCTAGGTCTGTTCAAGTTGTATCATGTACTTGTAGAAATGAAGATTATTGTTATTATTATTATTATTGTTATTATTCTGCGTCTTATCTTCATTGTTGACACAGTTCCTCCCTCACAGGACATGCTATTTTTTTTTAGATCCTCGAGGGAAGAAATTGGTAAACTTTACCACCATTGCAAGAAGCATTGCACCATCGACCACTGAAAGCAAGTTGCAAACTTTAACACGCTAAAAATGATATCTTTTGGTATTTTGGTTATCTGTGGTAGCTGAGAAGAAATGTTATACCTTGATATTATTTTTTTTTGGGTTCAGGAAGAGTCATCCTTTAGTACTTGAAGAGAAAATGTTATATTTTGGTATTTTAATAAATATATTATACCTTAGTATGTTAGTTGAATGTGTTGTACATTGGTATTTTGATTGAAAATGACACAGTTGGTACCATGACATGAAATGTCATGAATTGTTATTCCAACAGTAATTCTTTTCAGTATCAACGTGGAGCTCTGTACTTTGGTATTCAGAGAGGAAGTTGTATTATTGCATTTGCCTAAAGCTCTAGGGAGAAAATGCCATGTTGAACTACCCTGTTAGCGCCCTTGTGATCGCACGTCACATTTCTCCCTGCAGGGTCGACCTTGGAATTACTTAAGTCAACAGTGGAGCAAACTCTTAAACATTTGCCCTCCAGAATTGGCAAACATTGTCGGAAAGTTAATTTGAGGTAGGAGCCGAAGTCTGTGGCAGAGAGGTAAAAAGGACTGTACATACAAAACAAAATGAGAAGAATACGTAACTTAAACTGAGCTATTTTATTTAATCAAAATTGGTAAGTTATTCTAAAATGATATAGCTCTGTCTGTCTGTCTGTCTGTCTCTCTCTCTCTCTGTCTCTCTGTTCTGCTCCTCCTGTTCATAAGGCGGAAGACAAAGTGTGTTTGTCTGCTACTGTTGCATATGTTGCTGGCAATATTGCACTTGCATGGTGCTGGCAGGGAATTGCTCCTTGGTTTTGCTACTTCGACATATATCTCTGTTGGTCTGTTGTTGTTGTTGTTGTTCGTGCATCTCCTTCTGGAGTGCTAATTTCATTACTCATGTACACGAGAAGTACGAATATGAGGAGGAACAGGATGAGGATGATGATGAGGAGGATAAAAGGATGAATGCAGGTCGAGTGTTACTCACGAGTGGAGGAGTAAAGTAGTGAGTGAGTGAAGTAGCTCCAACTTCACCCTGTTCTTGGGAAACCCCTTAACAATATAAAAAAAAATATCAATAACACTATGGAAAGCTTTCAAAATGAGATGTGTTGTTTACCATTAACGTAAAAATAAAAGTTTTTTATCATGTAAATGAAGGAAGGAACTCTTAGATTAAACTTGTAAAAGCCCTCGTTAAAAGAGGCAAATTATATTTGATTGTTTCGTTACAAGTAGATATGGAAAACATTTCTGAAAATTTGAAAACTGTGAGCGACAGCTTCCGTAATTACTAAGGATGTTTAATCAATGCCGTTGGGAAAACAACACAGGGAAGAATATGCAGAAAATAAGAAATAAGTTTTTGCCTGCCCTCCCTATTCCTCTTCTTTACTCATCTCCCTGAATTTTCCCTGACCTCTTTCCTTTTCCTTTATGCCCCCTCATTCTTGCCCCTCTCCTACCGTAATGCCCCCTTCTCCCTTCCTTCCTATTCCTCCTAACTAACTCGCCCTCCCACCAAACGAGTGTCTCTCTCCCTGCATCCAGCCTTTCCTCCCTGATTCCTTCCCCTCCTCCCTGACTCCAGCCTTTCCTCCCTGCATCCTGCACCCTGCACCATCCTGGTGGCAACAATATACCCGTTATAAAACGCAACATCCTCATTTGCAACGACTTAGTCACTAAAGAGCACCTGCCTACCACGCCATTGTGGAGGCCTTCATTACTGGGAGGGAAGGAGGGAGAAAGGGAGGGAAGGAGAGACGGAGAGAAGGTAAGACAGAGGAGAGGAGGGAAGGGGAAAGATAGGCATGGACAGAAAGTGAATGATGATGCGAAGAATAAGGAGAATCAGCGATTGAGTATTTGAGGAAAGAAATAAGTAAAGATAAACATGAGAAAGGAAAGGAGGGAGTGAATCAAAGATGATGGGAGAGAAGGAAGGGAGGGAGGGAGGGAGGGACGTAAAAAAGGGAGGAAGGAACGGACAGTAGAGGGAGGGAAGAAGGAAAAGAGGGAAGAAATAAAGGAGTAGTAGATGGATGGTGGGAGGGAAGATAGGTAAACAGGGAGAGCAGCAGTGAGTGAGAGAGAAAGAAAGAAAGAGAGAGAAAAAAAGAGAGAACGAAAATTAATTTCCTTGTATAAGTGGCAACTTAGCGGTATGTATGCAGGAGTCAGGTTGAGGCTGCAGTTACTTAATGATCTGGTAATTTACGACATCCCACAACACACTCCTGACAGAGGGCTGCTGAGGCAACACTCCTCTGCCCAGTTATGTTTACGGAGGCATCAGGTCTTACGTATTAAAAAAAAAATAAAGGCTTGGAACGTCTCCCACACATATAAAATAACGTTAATGGCATTCGAAGCTCCTCTGCTGAACCAAACTTGAGGAAAGCGAAGAGATTAAAAGTTTGTATCTACTGGGAGATCAGGAAAAAAAGGGAAGACTTTCGCACAGAGAATCTGAACGCTTACTGTGAAGATAATAATTTTTGTGTCCCGGCGCTGGCAAGGAAAAGGAAGGTCTGTGGGACATCGAATTGTCAGATTTTTTTTTTGTGTTATTTAATACATTGGCCGTTGTTCACTAATGTACTGTGACTCAAAGAAGGAAAACGCACTCACCTGATATTATGCGTTGCCACAACTGGTATAAACGTTGATTAAAGTGAAATAAACATTGCTATACTTGATTTCTCATTATTATATCTAAGAAAACGCGTCCTACGGCAGAGAAAATGTAAAATGGTCAAACTTTTCCAAGAATCAGACGCAATTTACGAGAGCGGCTTGACGGCAGGCCAGAGCAGGACACACACTGTCGCTGGTACCACCTCAACCAACGAGACAATCTTTGACCAAACCGAAAAGAAGTTACTTCATAATATTTACTGTACGGATGCGTATTTATTAAGTTTAATAAGGATTATACGAAGGTCATGAAAGCTGCAAGTAAGCTTTACATTACCAGTCACGGATACTTTTGATGTCACTTTAAGAAATTGTAAGCTTAATTATCTGAAAAAAACCTGTGTACTAAGCAAGTTATTTAGTCAACAAAATAGGTACTTACAAATGTTAAGTGAGTGTTGTGGTTGGTATCCCGGGGGCGAACTCTGGATATACCTTAGGATAGCCAGGCTTTTAGCCTATAAAATTACCCTTGTATGAATAACATAAATACAGGTATTGCTCAATTATCCTCACAAAGTGTGTGTGTATATGGGAGGTTCATCAGGTCAGGAAGCCGCTAGTGGGATCCAGACATATTCACCTTCACGCTGGCTCTCACCTTCACCCTAGCTCTCACGTTCACGCTGGCTATAACGTTCACGCTGGCTCTAACGTTCACGCTGGCTCTAACGTTCACGCTGGCTCTAACGTTCAAGCTGGCTCTAACGTTCACGCTGGCTCTAACGTTCACGCTGGCTCTAACGTTCACCCTAGTTCTAACGTTCACGCTGGCTCTAACATTCACTCTGGCTCTCACTTTCACAACCACGGCTCTCACCTTCACCCTCTCTCGCATGTTCACATTCACCCTGGCTCTCACCTTCACCCTCTCTCGCATGTTCACATTCACCCTGGCTCTCACCTTCACCCTCTCTTGCATGTTCACATTCACCCTGGCTCTCACCTTCACCCTCTCTCGCATGTTCACATTCACCCTGGCTCTCACCTTCACCCTCTCTCGCATGTTCACATTCACCCTGGCTCTCACCTTCACCCTCTATCGCATGTTCATTCCCCTGGCTCCACCTTCACCCTCTCGCATGTTCACATTCACCTGGCTCTCACCTTCACCCTCTCTCGCATGTTCACATTCACCCTGGCTCTCACCTTCACCCTCTCTCGCATGTTCACATTCACCCTGGCTCTCACCTTCACCCTCTCTCGCATGTTCACATTCACCCTGGCTCTCACCTTCACCCTCTCTCGCATGTTCACATTCACCCTGGCTCTCACCTTCACCCTCTCTCGCATGTTCACATTCACCCTGGCTCTCACCTTCACCCTCTCTCGCATGTTCACATTCACCCTGGCTCTCACCTTCACCCTCTCTCGCATGTTCACATTCACCCTGGCTCTCACATTCACCCTGGCTCTCACATTCACCCTGGCTCTCACCTTCACTCTTGCTCCCATCCAATGACTCGGTTCAATCCATTAGCCAAACTATACTAGCACTGACATCATACACTCCACGATTCATACTGAATATATTTCCAAAGCTGCCATTCAGGAGTGTTGCTGTCCGACCCTCCCTCTCTCTGACTCTCAAAATTGATATTAACGAAGCAGAATAGCTTTCAGCGCGCAAATCTAAATTAATATTTTATCTGAAACCCAATTATTAATATCGTAAAATTATCGTGTAAAAATTTACATGGCAGAGGCGTTTAGCGAGCTTGAAGGCTTCAAGTGTGTGTGTATATATATATATATATATATATATATATATATATATATATATATATATATATATATATATATATATATATATATATATATACACATACACACATACACACCAAGTGATGTGCATCTGCGTGTGCGTTCACATTCAGAGATCCACTGAAAGTTTGCTTTAATTTCTGTTCATGGGACTGAAGTATCCACCTTAATCAAGGTGCCCAGTGGCTGAAGCTCTCGCTTCACACGGCGAGGGTCTGGGTTCGATTCCCAGAGAGGGTAGAAGCATTGGGCGTGTTTCTTTACACCGTTTGTCTGTTCACCCATCAGTAAAATGGGCACCTGGGAGTTAGTCGATTGGTGTGGGTCGCATCCTGGGACAAAACTAACCTAATTTGCCCGAAATGCTCTGCATAACAAGGGGCTTTCTATATAGTAGTATGTCATTGATGTCAGCTAAGCTTATATACTTTGTACATGTACTTGTAGAAATAAAGACATTATATTATTAAAGGTGTGTATACTGAGAGGTGAGTATTTCTCACTATAAATACCATGAGAGGTTCGGTATCTCACAGTATACATAATCAAAGAGGTATACATCTCTCAGTGTATATATTCCAATATGTAAATACACAGAGATGAGTGTATATATATATATATATATATATATATATATATATATATATATATATATATATATATATATATATATATATATAATTTTAAAAACATAAGAACATAAGAAAGGAGGAACACTGCAGCAGGCCTGTTGGCCCATACTAGGCAGGTCCTTGACAATCCATCCCACTAACAGAATAATTGCCCAACTAAACTAACAGAATAATTGCCCAACTAAATAACAGAATAATTGTCCAACCCACTAACAGAATAATTGCCCAAGTGCAGGTAACATTGATGTATTTGCCATAACTGAGACGTGGTTCAATACGAAAAATAGGGACATGCCTGCTGAATGTCATATACAGGGTTTTAAATTGTTCCAAGTAGACAGAAGTTTCGGGAAGGGGTGGGTGGCTTATGTCGAGATCCTGAACTGTTGCAAAGAAAGTTGAAATAACACACGAGTCTGTCTGGATAATTTCAGAGGATGAAAATTGATTTAGGTGTGATACTCAAACTTAGATAGGGATAAAAGAATCCTGTGGAACAATACACACAACCATATGGGCTAGACGACGTTTCGGACTTGGACCATTTCAAAGTCACACTAAACACAGAGACGAAGGTTTTAAGGCGGCAGACAGGAGTAAAAAGTGGGAAATTAGGTAGTGGTTTCCTTTCTTCTGTTCTTTCTTTCCTTGTATTTTCCTTCATTTTTCGTTCTTCCTCTCGTACCTTGCGGTAGCCTCATAGCAGTGCTCCCCCATATGACTGTCTACTCACTACTTCTACTCCCTTTTACTACTACCACTACCCTACTCCTACATTTCCCACTCTCTTGTACCCTCCTGTCTGCCTGCCTATAAATACCCTTCCTCTGTCTCTGTGTTAGGGTGACTTTGTAAATGGTCAAGTCGGGCGAAACGTCGTCGTAAGCTCCTCTTTTATATGTGCGGGTTGTGTGTGTATTAGATAGGGACCAGGAGACTACTAGGGAGGAATTGTTAAGGCCACAATGCACGATAACGTAGTTATTCTGGGTGACTTCAACTTTAGTCAAATTGATTGGAATTTTTGACTGGGAATTTAGAATCTAACGACTTCTTAGAAGTAGTTCAAGATTGTTTTGAAGCAGTTTGTGACAGAACCTACAAGGGAAATAATCTGCTTGACTTAGTTCTGGCAAACAAGGAAACCCTTGTTAATAATTTAGAAATTACAGAGGAACTCGGCGCAAGCGACCACAAATCAATTACCTTTGGCATTGAATGGAAGTTTCATAGTATCTTACTGACAAAGTTTCATAGTATCTTACTGACAAAGAGAATGAAATGTGCTCTATTTTTAATAATTATTTTCTCTCGGTTTTCACTCAGGAAGACACTAATAATATCCCAAGAATTAGGTATTTTAGTGGGCCTGAAGAAGATAAATTATGTAGTATCACAGTCACTAGCGAAAAGGTTATCAAACAGATAGACCGTTTGAAGCAAAATAAATCGCCAGGCCCTGATGAGCTTTTTTCAAGGGTTCTTAAGGAATGCAAAATAGAACTCTGTGAACCCTTAACTAACATTTTTCCCCTATCTCTTCAAACAGGT
This sequence comes from Cherax destructor, assembly GCA_009830355.1. Classification (NCBI taxonomy): domain Eukaryota; kingdom Metazoa; phylum Arthropoda; class Malacostraca; order Decapoda; family Parastacidae; genus Cherax; species Cherax destructor. The sequence continues at coordinate 51,026 of WNWK01004728.1, forward strand.
GTAGTTCCGGATACGTGGAAGATGGCTAATGTAATTCCTATTTTTAAAGCAGGGGACAAGTCGTTACCATCAAATTACCGCCCAATAGGTCTAACATCAATTGTAGGCAAATTACTAGAGTCGATTATAGCTGATAACATAAGAAGCCATCTCGATATATATATATATATATATATATATATATATATATATATATATATATATATATATATATATATATATATATATATATATATATAATAAGCATATGCATATCTTAGTATATATAAGCTGAAAACATACTTTAATCCCTATTTTAATGATGAAGTCTCTGAATGGTGGTGGATAATTTACCTGCAGTTTTAATGTCGCTAGTGCAGCTGATAGATTTCAAATCCAATAAACCAATCAACCAAAAGCTTCGAAGTCTGGTTTTGAGAGTTCCAATCTGCCTAGGCTTCAAAAAATTCCATATGATACAGTCTCAACGACTATATATTCTTAAATAATAGCATATACACTTAAAACTAAGAAATTAAATTTTACCACAATTACCATTATCACAATTATCACCATTAACTACCATTAACTTCATTCATATTATCATTATTGATATCACTACCTTCACCATTAACAGCATTGCTACCATTAGCATCGATATTATTACTATCACTATTAGCATCGTGTATGCCGAGACGTCATCGTGACGTCACACGCAAAGGGACCAGCTGTATAACTTAAGATGAACGTTGATACACTACACAAGTGTATATATAATACTGACACGACACGTGGATATCATGACCACTGACACCAATACCACCATGATCACTAGTGACGTAATAATGACAATGTTACAGCTAAGACTCAGGTTACAGGTCAACGTTCCTTCCTTCCTTCTCTCCTTTGAAATAGATACCAAGCTTTGGTAAATTTCCTGTTTTTTTTTCTTCTATTCCATGCTTAACATACCTAGATACTACGTAGTAGTTCTTAATCTATGCAGTGCTTCGCTTTACGGCGTTTCGCTAATGCAGCGGTTTTCAGTTATACGTATTCTTCACAAACAGATTTCCTATAAGCTAAGGACGAAAATATTTTAAGGTAAGTAATATGTATACTGTATATGCATTTTTCAGGCATAGCTCTATTGCTCACTTAATATATATTAATGTAAACATATTATCAGGTTTTTATATGCATTTGAAGTGAGGCAGTGTTTCACCTTACAGCGAATTTTCGCTAACCTGCTGTATAAGCGGGGCCTTCCTGTATATAATTCTTTTCACACAGCCCTGTGTGGACATCCAGGCTCTCTGCTGTCTGCCTTTTGCATGTACTTTCATGTACTCTGTTAAGTACTTTATCATGTCAGTGATAAAATTATACACAGTGTATATTTGTGACAGTCAAAACCTATGCAGCGACTTGTCTTTCCTCCTGTTATCAGTACTAACAAATTTCCATAATTTTCAAAATATCCAAACAATCAGTGTCCCAATTAAGACAAAGCTCCTGGAGAGCTATTACGAACACAGGTAAAGAATGGCCTGTGACCTGGTCGTAATGGCCTGTGACCTGGTTGTAATGGCCTGTGACCTGGTCGTAATGGCCTGTGACCTGGTCGTAATGGCCTGTGACCTGGTCGTAATGGCCTGTGACCTGGTCGTAATGGCCTGTGACCTGGTTGTAATGGCCTGTGACCTGGTCGTAATGACCTGTGACCTGGTCGTATTGACCTGTGACTTGGTCGTAATGGTTTTTTGGAGCAAAACAAACTCAGCAGTAATATTTAATTTGTATTTCCTTCACCAGATAATATACAGTTATGTACACTTATGTACACTATGTACAGGAGTTGAATATAAGTGTACCAGACTGTGACAAAGAATGGCAAAACAGAAGCCAGAGAGAGCACCGTACTCAACCAGCTGCTAGGCAAGTCTGGCAAATGCTAATTTCGAGTGAACCACGTCGCCTCAGCACTTGGCTGGCACGCCGGTGATTGGACAATGAACCAAGGTACTGATTTAACGACGAGTACCCTAAAAAATCGTTAAACCCTTAGCACCCGGTTTGCTGGTTGGGAGGCAGCCTATATGGGAGTGTGTACATACGCTGAATAACCGCTTCCACAGTAAAAACGTCGCGTTAGTTACATGTGTCGTTTTACCTAACATATTGTCTATAATTCTACCAACATTATTACAACAATTCACCAGTTACCCAGGCGCTATATGACCACAAAATTAAAAATAATAGAAAAACAGGTATCACAAACCAGTGTTGCAAATTCGTACAAACTTCGTTCGCTGAAAACGATCTTATGCTACAGAAAACTGATTTTGCGATTTTTTTTTTTTTACGAGACTGAGATCTTTTCTTTTCGCAAACTTTTTCTTGGAGAATGTTGAAGATGATTTGCAAGCGAGGTGTTGTTGCTTCGTAATCACTTTTGCTGTTCTTGTTCTTTTGTTTTCCTGTCTTTGCTTTTAGCTTTGCTGGCTTTCTTGTTGAAATATGAGTTAATGTTGCATGTAAAGAGGAGAGAGAGAAGAGAGAGAGAGAGAGAGAGAGAGAGAGAGAGAGAGAGAGAGAGAGAGAGAGAGAGAGAGAGAAGGGGAAGAAATTCTCTCACACACACACACACACACACACACACACACACACAGAGCAAAATAAAAATAAAATTCCTGGGGAGTATAAGAAAAGCGGACTCTGCAGGGAGGACGGGAGGCAGGGAAGGCAGGGGAGGCAGGGAAGGCAGGGGAAGCCCACACACACAAAAGGGAAGAACGACTCTTATCAAGGCAGGTACATGAGAAATGCCTCTTCACATTAATTTTTGCCTTTGTGTCAAGTAACAATGGTATCTCGCACTTGACAACTTTTACGAGAACAACAAGACAAATGTAGGTTGATAAAATGCCTCAAACACACACACACACACACACACACACACACACACACACACACACACACACACACACACATACACAAACACACACACACAAACACACACACACAAGACCTCAATCAAGGAAAAGGATCTTGGGGTGAGTATAATACCAAACATATTTCCTTTAGGCGTACATCAACCAAATAACTGCTGCAGCATACGGGCGACTAACAAACCTAAGAACAGCTTTCCGACACCTTTGTAAGGAGTTGTTCAGGACTCTGTACACCGTGTACGTCAGGCCAATATTGGAGTATGCAGCACCAGTTTGGAACCCCCACCTGGGCAAGCACGTCAGGAAATTAGAGAAAGTGCAAAGGTTTGCAACGAGACTAGTCCCGGAGTTAAGGGGTATGTCCTACGAGGAGAGGTTAAGGGAAATCAACCTGACGACACTGGATGCCAGGAGAGATAGGGGGGACATGATAACGACATATAAAATACTGAGATTGATCAACAAGGTGGACGGAGATAAAATGTCCCAGAGCTCGAACACAACAACAAAGGGTGGCAATTGGAAGTTGAAGACCCAGATGAGTCGCAGAGATGTTGGGAAGTATTTCTTCAGTCACAGAGTAGTCAGGAAGTGGAATAGTCTGGAAAGTGAGGTGGTGGAGGCAAGATCCATACATAGCTTTAAGAAGAGGTATGATAAAGCTCACGGAGCAGGGAGTGAGTGACCTAGTAGCGACCAGTAAAGAGGCGGGGCTTGGAGCTGTGAATCGACCCCTGCAACCACAATTAGGTGAGTTCAAATAGGAGAGTACACACACACACTTGTGGACATACACATACATGCGCTTGTATTCGTGTCTACGCTCAGCTACACCTCCCTCTTAATTTACGCTGAATGGAATCACAAAACTGTCCCTCATTACCCTAACAAAATATATTATTATGTAGTCTTTGACTTTAAAAAACAAACAAATCCCCCATGAAGCTCCCAGTACTATTCATAAAATCGTAGAAATTTGACCACCAGTCTAAACATGTTAAGTCTGGTATGTCTGCATTTACAAATTGTATGTACAAACAGAAAACAGAGGCCGGCGGAGACACACGAGGCTCTCACTACCTCGCCTCAGGTCACTTGTTATTCTCCTGGTCTCAGGTCATGTATCCTGTCATAGGTCCTGTGTGCTGACCTTGTATATATGTTTCATGTCACTCCCACTCTTCGCTGTGGGGTTTAGATCCTACTCGTGAGGCTGGAGTTTATAGCCCTCAATATATTCTCAGATTAATGTTCCCTGTATACCAACATAAGCACATTTATATTCAGGATAGTATTTGTCACAGCTATTTATTCCTCCAGTGGTTAAAATTCCGAAATTTCAGAAAGTTTCACTAATGTTTAAAAGGATTCTTTTTCTTTCCCTCCCCCCCCTGAAAAAAACTGGATATAATTGACGGGCGAGAAAAATTGCGTCAGCATTCCAATATTGCACATTCTTCCCCCTTAGTCTCCCCTCACCCCTCACCAGCCTTTCCTCCTCCTCCCCCCTTAACCAATCTCATATTCTCCCCACCGTATTACCTACCCTTCCTCCCTCCCTTCACTCACCTCCCCCATCCCCCCTAATAGTATTCCAAAAATACTGGCGTATATTTGGAGGTGAAAAAAAAAAATAGAAATCCTTTATGCATGAGTTTGAGTAGGGACGGGATGAGCGCACACACGCACACACGCACACACGCACACGCACACACGCACACACGCACACGCACACGCACACGTACGAGCACAAGACCGTGAACTTCAGTGACATATTCGATACGCCGAAGTCAACGATGAAAACTGATAGCAATTAGCAATTTGGGGAGGCCGCGTGAGCGATACATTGCCAGCAGAGCGGCGAAGTCTGTCAGTTTTGCAGATGCCCTCAACGTTTGTGTCATTCTTTACAGCCCAGATGTGATAGGTGGGTGAATGTGTTGCGACAGGGGATGAGTGGGTAGGGGATGACAGAGAGAGAGAGAGAGAAAGAGAGAAGAGAGAGAGAGAGAGAGAGAGAGAGAGATTGTATTGTATATCGGCATTGTATATCATTAATGGAAAATTAGAAAGGGAGAGACAGACAGACAGAAGGAATAGTAACAGAGAGACAGTTCTGCCAACGTCGGCGGACCAAGACTCTTCAGACTATTAACACAAGAAATATTAAGAAACATTTCAGAAACAAACGTCGAGATTTTCCAAGGGAAAATAAATCAATACATCTTTCATGTGTCAGCTACGAGTCGGTAACACCAACAGTCTGGTTGATCAGCAAACCAACAGGGAAGTCTCATTTGCAGCAAGGCTGCAAGGATGTTAAACTCAGAAGCATTTCACGGGTTTACGAGAGAGGAATAAGAGAAAGAGAAAGAGAGAGAGAGGAGAGGAGAGGAAAAAGAAAATAATATTAAGAGAGGGGAAATGATGGATTGCCTGGAGTGGATGTATAATTATGTCAAGGAGAGGAAGGGAAAAAAGTGGATAGAGCAAAACAGAAATATTGTTGTGTTCTGGGGAGAGGCAAGGAATGTGGTAGAAAATGTAAAAATGGAGGAGGAGGAGGTTGACGCAAGAGGATAAAAATTTCAAACACACTGAAGAAAAACAAAGTGACCCAGACAACATTTCGTACACAATTGCACGAAACACTGCCACTGTTTTATGCCCTGACTGATTTTTCTCACAGCTGAATTTACAGGCCAAGAGCTGTCATTCAACGTCAGTTCATTTCAATGCCCAGCTCTAAGGCATAGTGCCATACCCCAGGATGCGACCTATCACTTCTTATTTCCTGCTAAGTAAACAAGGGGCAGCTTATTTAAAGAGACTTACCGATATGTCTGCCTTGCCCAGGATTGAACACGGGTGCTTCGGTTGTGCCGAAACCACTACCACTAAGATAAATGCCACCTATGATGACCTTAATGAGGATGATGCTAGGCGTCAAGAAGATAATGAAAGCAGACTTAAAAAATAGTTAATGTAGAGGAAGCAAAGTGAGAAATTATTGAGGGGAGAAAGTGAGAACGCTACGGCATAATTGGAGAAAGTAAGCGAGCTATGGAAAGAGAAAGTTGCGAAATATGAGGATAGAAGTTTGCAACATTTGAAGGAATGCAAAAGGCGCCTAAAAGACTTGAAGATGTGTGATGGCCTCAGAGAGAGAGAGCAAGTTCAAACTGAACTCTCGTAAAACACCAACGAATACACAGCCAACAGATGGTGAGGGTCGGGGAAGTTTTAAAGAATGTTTGACTAGAATATCGTCAAGTTTGACAACTGTGAGGGAGAAGACGTATATCCGGCGAGAAGTTAACGAGTTTGCGGGTTGAGTGTGCTAAGTTTGGCACCTGTGAAGGAGGTAAGAGCACAGGAAGTGAGTTACCACCAACTTTAACATACTATAATATGCTGTACGTATTAAATAAATCGTAGTGTGAGCTGCCTGACGTTATTTTAAATCAAGCGAATACACGGAACATATCTGACGAAGAGAGAGAGAGAGAGAGAGAGAGAGAGAGAGAGAGAGAGAGAGAGAGAGAGAGAGAGAGAGAGAGAGAGAGAGAGAGAGAGATAGAGACTAAATAAATCTAAAGCCTGCAAGTTAGCATGAGACGATAACAGTATTTTCTAAAGGGAGAAACTCGTGGGGGATGAAAAAAAAGTCATCTCTCGAATGTGAAATAAAAGTATAATGAGACCTGGCATCAGTGAGACACGGGCTGGGGCAAAGAAAAAAAAAAAAACCTTGCTCATCCGATGAATGAGAGAGACAGAAATTGGCGGATTTGACACTAAATGAGGAAGTGAGCGCACAGTCTGAGGATAAGCAATGAAGTGTGTGGGAGAAGAGAGAATTTGGAAAAAAAGGCAATGGATGAATGGTGGGAGGAAGTATAAGAGAAGAAATTATCAGTCGTAGAACCATAATACCACTGAATCAATGTGATGCGTATCTTACATGGTACCACACGGTGTGGTATGGTAGTAATCCCAAACCACAATGTACGACACGGTACCACATGGTATCACACGAAATTACACGGTACTACACGCTGACAGCGCACGCTGACAGGTAACTTAAACCTACTTACACCTAAACTTCCACGACACTAAGGAAGAAAGACTCACACTGTATTATTAACAACAAACCACTTTTAATAGTGCATATAAGAACCTGTATATTATTTTAAAGGATATTGCAGTGGCGAGGAGCAGCTAGAGGAAGGAAGGAAGGAAGGAAGGAAAAAGGAAGGAAGGAGAGGAGAGAAAGGATAAAAGATGGGAAAATACGTAACAATTGGAAGAGATTTATATTTTTTGACACAAATAGATTAACTTTCACACGGCGAAAACGACGTGGCAAATTCTGTTTTGGTTTTTCTGAGCCTCACTGCAACACCAGAATTTATTTGCGTCGAAATTTTTTTTTCAGTTTACTTACACGTTTATATTATTTACCGACAGAGTGCAAATATCTTTGAACTAAAAATCAGGGGAGGAGTATAAAATGAGATAACGAGGCTGGTATTCAGAAGAGGGGACTATAGAGGAATGAGAGAATAATAACAAGGCAGGAATAGTGTGGGAAACTCGAATTAGTTTTCTTCTGTCTAGATCCATAATAGTCTAAGTCTCCAAGACTTGCTAGAAAGCTCTAACTAGACCCATTCTCACCCAGTGAAATGTACGAGAGTCAAACAGTGTTAGCCTAGAGTTCAACCAAAAGATTTAAAGACTAGAATTATCGTATTTCTCGATCCCCTGAAGGTTTCCTGCAGAGTTACCAGCAAGTACTTGGTTGGTCTATAGGTAGTAAAAAAAAAAAACCGTGGAATGAGCTGGCAGAGGAAGTGGTGGAAGCTAACTCGGTTAGCTAACTCAGTTAGTTTAGCTAACTCGGTTAGTTAAATAGAGTTTCAAAGGCAAATATGAGAGAGCCCAAGGGGTGAGGAAATAGCAACACCGGTCGATTGTTGGCTGACACTCGGGGTCAGGAGCTGCAGCTCGACTCACATAAGCACGCACGCGCGGAAATATACGTTCAGATTCACATATGCGCACACACATGCGTATGCCCCCCCCACACACACAGATACACAAACAGTAGTGTGTGTGTGAGTACACACACACACACACACACACACACACGCACACACACACACACACACACACACACACACGCACACAAGCAAACAAGGAGATTAGTCGAAGAGCTAGAAACGAGTATGCACAGGTACGGAGGGAGGCCCAGAAACAGTACGAAAACGACATAGCATCGAAAGTCAAGTCTGACCCGAAACTGATGTACAGCCACATCAGAAGGAAGACAACAGTAAAGGATCAGGTGATAAGGCTGAGGAGGGAAGATGGGGAACTCACAAGTAATGATCAAGAGGTATGTGAGGAGCTCAACTCGAGGTTTAGGGAAGTATTCACAGTGGAGGAAGGGAGGCAGTTGGGTAGACAGGACGGGTGCGTCACCAACAAGGGATGTATCGAGTGCTGGAGGAATACACACATCTGAGGGGAGGTGAAGCAGTTACTCAGTGACCTTGATACCTCAAAGGCAATGGGTCCGGACAATATCTCACCATGGGTCCTTCGGGAAGGAGCTGAGGTTCTGAGTGTGCCACTTACCAAAATTTTCAACACATCCCTTGAAACTGGGCAGCTACCTGAGATATGGAAAAAGGCCAACGTAGTCCCCATCTTTAAAAAGGAGACAGAAAAGAGGCACTAAACTACAGAGCGGTGTCACTTACGTGTATAGTGTGCAAAGTCTTGAGAAAATCATCAGAAAAAGAATGGTGGAGCATCTGGAGCAGAACAGGTTAATCAACGCCAGACAGCACGGTTTCAGGGGAAAGGGAAATCCTGTGTAACAAACCTCCTGGAGTTCTATGATAAAGTAACAGAGGTAAGGCAAGAGAGAAAGGGTGGGTTGACTGCATTTTCTTGGACTGCAGGAAGGCCTTTGACACAGTTCCTCACATGAGATTAGTAAAGAAGATGGAAGACCAAGCGTGTATAACAGGAAGGGCACTGGAATGGATCAGGGAATACCTCACAGGAGGCAACAACGGGTCATGGTGCGTGATGAGGTATCACAGTGGGCGCCTGTGACGAGCGGTGTACCGCAGGGGTCAGTCCTAGGACCAGTGCTATTCTTGCTATATGTGAATGACATGACGGATGGGATAGACTCAGAAGTGTCTCTTTTCGCAGATGATGTGAAATTAATGAGGAGAATCACATCGGATGAAGACCAAGCAGGACTTCAAAGTGACCTGGACAAGCTTGACATCTGGTCTAGCAACTGGCTTCTCGAATTTAACCCACCAAATGCAAAGTCATGAAGATCGAAGAAGGGCAAAGAAGACCGCTGACAGAGTACAGGCTAGGTGGACAAAGGCTACAAACCTCATCAAAGGAGAAAGACCTTGGGGTGAGTATAACACCAAGCACGTCTCCGGAAGCACACATCAACCAGATAACCGCGGCAGCATATGGTCGTCTGGCAAACCTTAGATTAGCGTTCCGTTACCTTAACAAGGAATCGTTCAAGACACTGTATACCGTATACGTCAGGCCCATACTAGAATATGCAGCACCAGTCTGGAACCCACACCTGGTCAAGCACGTAAGGAAACTAGAGAAAGTGCAAAGGTTTGCGACAAGGTTAGTTCCTCAACTCAGGGGTCTGTCTGGAGGAGCAGCATCAGAAGCTCTACCTGGAGGAGCAGCATCAGAAGCTCTACCTGGAGGAGCAGCATCAGAAGCTCTACCTGGAGGAGCAGCATCAGAAGCTCTATCTGGAGGAGCAGCATCAGAAGCTCTACCTGGAGGAGCAGCATCAGAAGCTCTACCTGGAGGAGCAGCATCAGAAGCTCTATCTGGAGGAGCAGCATCAGAAGCTCTACCTGGAGGAGCAGCAGCAGAAGCTCTACCTGGAGGAGCAGCAGCAGAAGCTGTACCTGGAGGAGCAGCATCAGAAGCTCTACCTGGAGGAGCAGAATCAGAAGCTCTACCTGGAGGAGCAGCAGCAGAAGCTCTACCTGGAGGAGCAGCAGCAGAAGCTCTACCTGGAGGAGCAGCATCAGAAGCTCTACCTGGAGGAGCAGCAGCAGAAGCTCTACCTGGAGGAGCAGCATCAGAAGCTCTACCTGGAGGAGCAGCATCAGAAGCTCTAAGCGAAGAAACTGTTACAGCAAGAGCGGTCAGATATCCCACCATAAAAGTGGTGAGAAATCTATTGAGAGGATATTGAAAGCTCTTTCTTCCTAATGACAGGCCGAGAGTGAAAGCTCTTCCTAATGACAGGCCGAGAGTGAAAGCTCTTCCTAATGACAGGCCGAGAGTGAAAGCTCTTCCTAATGACAGGCCGAGAGTGAAAGCTCTTCCTAATGACAGGCCGAGAGTGAAAGCTCTTCCTAATGACAGGCCGAGAGTGAAAGCTCTTCCTAATGACAGGCCGAGAGTGAAAGCTCTTCCTAATGACAGGCCGAGAGTGAAAGCTCTTCCTACAGACAAGCTGCTATTAAAAACCTAGAAAGGCTTACATCATGTTGATGGGACAGGCAAGGTGTGGGATCAAGTGAAAGTCGTTCGTTTCGCAATATATATCTTTTTCTGGCATAAATGGAATATTTACAGTCAGTGTGGATATTTTTTTTACATAACTTCTCGGCTATAACCTATAAATTCAAAGAGAAAACTGAAAGACGTTTCGAGGCGTCTTGGACCATCATTAGGTCGAGAGTGGGAATGAAAGGGAGAGTCGAAAGGTAAAGAATGGGCATAGTTAATTGGGAAGACATCTAAGGCTTTACATTATATTTATAATTGTGTAGAGAGATAGCACATGACTGGAAGAATACGGGAGATGGAAACTTTTAACGACGTTTCGGTCCGACTTACACTATTAACTATGGTAATGTTAATACTAATAATCTTTATTTCTACAAGTACATGATACAACTTATTCAGACCATTTGCTGACATCAGTGACATACTATATAGAAAACCCCTGGTTATGCAGAGCATTTCCCGCAAATTATGTTAATTTTGTCCCCAGGATGCGGCCCACACCAGTTGGCTAGCACCCAGGTACCTATTTTACTGAGAGATGAACATTAACAACAGGTGTCTTAAGGAAACACGCCCTAATGTTTCCACCAGTACCGGGGATCGAACCACGGAACGAACTATTCACATATGAACTGAAGAAGATATATATATATATATATATATATATATATATATATATATATATATATATATATATATAAACAACGTTTCCCTGGAAATGTGACTTCATCTTCGAGAGAAACGTTATCTAAGCCTGTATTCTCTGGGTAAACAATAACATCCGGAGAATCCACACTGCCGCACTTGAACGGAAGTCCCGCTTGCGGAAAACCACTCGATTCTTGGTGCGTCTCAGAGCTCAACTTTAATCTCGTGTATTGATTTTGTTCTCATCTCCTGGTTTCTCTCACACACTTAAGCGGGTTTTTTTCTCTCTTTTTGTAGCCAGCTTGAGAACTACTCATGGTTAAGTGCAAATAGAGATTAGATAAAGGTGTGTGTTTAAGAGAAGCTTTAAACCCGAAGACGAGTCAGTTCTCGAATATTATGGTCATAGATAATAATAATAATAATAATAATAATAATAATAATAATAATAATAATAATAATAATAATAATAATAATAATAATAATAATAAGATATTTTAATCGCAAAATGAAAAATCTTAATACAACTTACACTTATTCAGCAGAATAAATTCTGGATGAGGTATGGTACGCACCTGTTAGTCTCCATAATCCCCGGCAGGGGTCAGTGCTCTGATAGACCTGTAACATTTAAAATATAATTTCATACTTCCCCCTCCACTCTGAACGCATGTCGGCAACGTTAATTATGTGGTGAGCTGAGCATGTCATCCTGGCAAGACTCCCACTGCAGAAGACATACATACTAGAGAGAGAGATAATGTAACATTTTGCAATGAAAGCTAACAAGGTAACGTTTGACTGGGCAAGCATATATATATATATATATATCTTCTTTCAACAAGCTGGCCATGTCCCACAGAGGCAGGGTGACCCAAAAAGAAAAACGAAATTTTCTATTTTTAAATTTAGTAATGAATACAGGAGAAGGAGTTACTATCCCCTTGCTCCCGGTATTTTAGTCGCCTTTTACGACACGCATGGCTTACGGAGGAAGAATTCTGTTCCACTTTCCCATGGAGATAAGAGGAAATAAACAAGAACAAGAACTAGTAAGGAAATAGAAGAAACCCCAGAAGGGTGTGTATATATATGCTTGTACATGAATGTGTAGTGTGACTTAAGTGTAAGTAGAAGTAGCAAGACGTACCTGAAATCTTGCATGTTTATAAGACAGAAAAAAGACACCAGCAATCCTACCATCATGTAAAACATTACAGGTTTTCATTTTACACTCACTTGGCAGTATATATATATATATATATATATGAGTGAGTCTGCAAACTGAACATCATGGTACGCCCCGTCGCACCCGTCGTGTACGTCGATATAATATATGACACCTTGTTAAGTCCGTCGCGAGCGTCGATATTTAATATGTAAGGTCTGCCGTCGGTATAACTCACTCAGCTGCTGCTGCGTACAGGTATCGTAATGCGACAGGTGCTCTAGTAACCTGAGCCGTATAACATCTGTAGTAAGGAAGTAGGTATGTGAGTTCATTTAGGTATGGAGGCACATGTGTGATCATACTAGGATAGCCCAAAATAAATGTAGAGTGACCTTTTGAGGTCCTAACCCGTCTAGGTACATTGGTACAAGGTACACATAGGTGGTTGCATCATGGTGATTGCAACTAGCTTAGTGGTTTAATGAATCAGGTTGTTGGCAATATTATAATGATGATAATAATAATAATATTAGCGGATGATAGTTGATAATAATGATAGGGATGGCATTAATATTAAGAATAGCCAAGTTATTATAAGAAAGAAAGCCTGAAGAGGAGAATTCACATAGACATATTAACTGACACTGAGGCATTTTTCCCTCTATTTCATTAGTTAGAAGGTTGTAAATGAAGGTATGTAATGATCCACTATTGTAATGTAACTTTTTACGTCACATGACCTGTTCCCAGCGGTTAGAAGCTTAGGGCTTGATATTAACTAGTATCTTCTAGTATTCGTCCACATGCTATCTGTAAACTGTGAGGCGTACCCCACCCGTCCCCATATGGGGTGGGGTGTGGGGGGGCCGGTGTGTGGTTGGCATCCTGCTTGACTCTCTCAGAGACTGACTGGTGCCACCACACTACCATACTCTGAAAACTTACCCTACTTCCGTCTCCTGTTGCTGCCCCTGCAACATTGCACAGCTCCTGATGACGCACTGATAAGTTTGAAAGTACTTGAGCTAAAAATTTCCACCTCCCGTGGCTTGTCTTGCATATATATATATATATATATATATATATATATATATATATATATATATATATATATATTTATTTATTTATTTATTTATTATAAAATATATTTCATTGTGTTTATTTTAAATTATTGTAAACTTATCTAAAATATATTTTGTTGTATAAGGCTGAATTAAATTGCGTTTGTTATAATAAGGTTAGATAAGTTTTCTAAGGTTCTTTTGGTACAAAATTATTAATTTTTACATTAACATAAATAAAAAAATATATATCTTTAAATGTATAAGAGAAATTTTTAGAAAGGACTTAATTTTATATGAGTTCTTGCTATGAGTTCTCCGCGTATATACACTAAGAGCTATTCACCATTATTTGTATACAAATAGAGATATACACACCTCTCTGCGTATGTACATAAATACGGACTTCCTTGTGTATATGTATATACGTAGATATACACATCTGCTTGTATACGTAAATATATACATCTGTGTGCATATACAGTACATACACATTTACAGACCTCTTTGTACATAAATTTAGAAAAACTACATACCGCTCTGTGTCTGTTCTTGGAAACATATAGAGATACATATTTCTGTATTGACAGATACATACATTTATCTGTATATACACAGTAATACACGACCCCTTCTGCCGCACCTGCTAGGAAAATGATAGGAAGGGTAGTAAGAACCTTCAAAGCTAGGTATGCCAAGCCAATGATTCTCTAGGCTGGCATATTGCTCTACAGTAACTGCCCCTTTCAAGGCAGGCGAATTTGCAGACCTGGAGAATATACAGAGAACTTTCACTGCATGTGTAAGTACAGTAAAGCACCTAAATTACTGGGAACGGTTGAAGTCCCTTGACTCTTGAACGCAGGCCAGAAAGATGCATAATAATATACACTTGGAAAATCTTAGACGGACTAGTTCCAAATCTTCACACGGAAATCACTCCCTACGAAAGCAAAAGACTCAACAGGCGGTACAACATCTTCCCAATGAAAAGGAGGGGCGCCACTAAGAAACAACACAGTAAGTGTCAGAGGCCCAAGACTGTTCAACTGCCTCCCAGCATACATAAGGGATATTACCAATAGACCTCTGGCTGTCTTCAAGAAGGAGCTGGACAGGCACATTAAGTTAGCTCCTGACCAGCTAGGCTGTGGTTTGTGAGTGCGGCCAGAAGTAACAACCTGGTTGATCATGTTCTGAACCACGCCAGGCCTAGTCATGGACCGAGCCGCATATGGCGTTAACCCCCGAAACACCGTCCAGGTATACTCCAGGTATATAATTACTCGCATACACTGCTCTGTGCGCATAGGCTAATACAAAGAAGTATGCATATATAGCCAATGAATAACACACCTATATTCATATATACCATGAGATATAAGTAACTATGTGTATATACGCTGAAATATATGTTTAGTCTGGTATATATGCCGTGACCTGTACAGAGATACGCTACTTTTAGTGCATATATCCTAAAATGTGTTCATAATCTGACCTGTGTATACACTCCCATCTCTCTCTCTCTCTCTCTCTCTCTCTCTCTCTCTCTCTCTCTCTCTCTCTCTCTCTCTCTCTCCACACACACACAATTATGCTGGCATGCGTGTGTCAGTCGACTATTCAAAGAGTGCTGCTGGCATAGTGTCGTTGCAGAGAGAACAGAGGCAGAGGTAAATATGCAATACTGGCTAGAGTGCTTTCCAGCGTCGATATTAATGTTTGAGTGAATGGCCAAAACAAACAAAGTCATCTGACATCTTTCACACAAGTCCCGTCAGCTGACATCCAGTAAACATGTATATATATATATATATATATATATATATATATATATATATATATATATATATATATATATATATATATATATATATATATATATATATATATATCAAGAACCGTGGCAGACTCAGTTAAAATCCTTAGGGAGAGCATTGAATGAAATGCCGTTTTCCAGTCCAGAAACATGCAGTTGGCATAACTCTCATTTCCCTATTTGCTTTCTAATGTTTATGAGACACCATTTAGCATCTCTAAACAGTGTGCTTGACAAGAAATGAGTTTTATGGAGCAGTCCTACCTAGTTTTGCTAGATTAATTTAGTTTTATTTTGATCTTGTCTCTCGTCACCTCTCACTCGCATATTTTCTTCTGGTGAATAAATTCTTTGCAAGGCTTCTGTTCTCCGGACTGGCAGGCGCCATTAACACATATCTAAATAGGAATGAAAAAATTCAATGCTCCAGTCAGAGATTAATTTTTCAGCAGCAGGGGAGGAAATTATTCATGAGAGGTGTCACTGTTGTTTTATGTTGAACAAAGCTAGTGATTCTCTCTCTCTCTCTTTGTCTGTCTGTCTGTCTCCTCTCTCTCTCTCTCTCTCTCTCTCTCTCTCTCTCTCTCTCTCTCTCTCTCTCTCTCTTTCTCTCTCCTGAATAACAACAGCAGCAGTAACAATAATCATTAATAATAATGGTTAACACGCTCAAAAACACACACATACTCACAGGGATGTTAGGAAGTATTTCTTGAGCCATAGAGCTGTTAGGAAGGGGAATAGTCTGGAAAGTGATGTAGTGGAGGCAGGTACCATACATAGCTTTAAGAAGAGGTATGAATAAAACTCGTGGAGAAGGAAGAGTGAACCTAGTGGCGACCAATGAAGAGGCGGGGCCAGGAGCTGTGACTCGACCTCTGCAACTATAATTATGTGAACACACACACACATACACACATACACACACACGACCGTCAAGAATCAGGTAATCAGGCTGAGGAAGGAAGGAGGAGAGATCACAAGAAACGACCGTAACGTATGTGTTCACAGAGGAGACAGAAGGGACTCCAGAAAGACTGAGAGGTGGAGTACACCACCAAGTGTTGGACACAATACATACAACTGAGGAAGAAGTGAAGAGGCTGCTGAGTGAGCTAGATACCTCAAAGGCAATGGGGCCGGACAACATCTCTCCATGGGTCCTGAGAGAGGAAGCAGAGGTGCTATGTGTACCACTAACAACAATCTTCAACACATCTATAGAAACAGGGCCACTACCTGACGTATAGAAGATAGCAAATGTAGTCCCAATTTTTTAAAAAAGGAGACAGACACGAAACACTCAACTACAGACCAGTGTCACTGACATGTATAGTATGCAAAGTCATGGACAAGATCATCAGGAGAAGAGTGGTGGAACACCTAGAAATGAATGAGCTTATCAAAGACAACCAGCATGATTTCAGGGACGGGAAATCCTGTGTCACAAACCTACTGGAGTTCTATGACAGGGTGACAGCAGTGAGACAAGAAAGAGAGAGGGGTAGGTAGATTGCGTTTTCTTGGACTGTAAGAAGGCGTTTGACACAGTTCCACACAAGAGATTAGTGCAGAAGCTGGAAGACCAGACAGGGATAACAGGGAAGGCACTACAATGGATCAGGGAATACCTGTCAGGAAGACAGCAACGAGTTATGGTACGTGGCGAGATGTCGAGGTGTCAGAGTGGTGACGAGTGGGGTTCCACAGGGTTCAGTCCTAGGACCGGTGCTGTTTCTGGTATTTGTGAACGACATGACGGAAGGAATAGACTCCGAAGTGTCCTTGTTTGCAGATGATGTGAAGGTAATGAGAAGAATTCAATCGGACGAGGACCAGGCAGAACTACAAAGGGATCTGGACAGGCTGCAAGCCTTGTCCAGCAATTGGATCCTGGAGTTCAACTTCACCAAGTGCAAAGTCATGAAGATTGGGGAAGGGCAAAGAATACAGCAGACGGAGTACAGTCTAGGGGGACAGAGACTACAAACCTCACTCAAGGAAAAAAATCTTGGGGTGAGTGTAACACCAGGCACATCTCCTGAGGCGCACATCAACCAAATAACTGCTGCAGCATACGGGCGCCTAGCAAACCTAAGAACAGCATTCCGACATCTTAATAAGGAATCGTTCAGAAGCCTATACACTGTGTACGTTAGGCCCATATTGGAGTATGCAGCACCAGTCTGGAACCCACACCTAGCCAAGCACGTAAAGAAACTAGAGAAAGTGCAAAGGTTTGCAACAAGACTAGTCCCGGAGCTAAGGGGTATGTCCTACGATTAGAGGTTAAGGGAAATCGACCTGACGACACTGGAGGACAGGAGGGATGGGGGGGGGCATGATAATGACATATAAACTACTGAGAGGAATTGACAAGGTTGACAGAGACAGAATGTTCCAGAGATGGGACACAGCAACAAGGGAACACAGTTGAAAGTTGAAGACTCAGATGAATCACAGGGATGTTAGGAAGTATTTCTTCAGTCACAGAGTGGTCGGGAAGTGGAATAGTTTGGGAAGCGATGTAGTGGAGGCAGGGTCCATTCATAGCTTTAAGAAGAGGTATGATAAAGCTCATAGCGCAGGGAGAGGGAGAGTGACCCAGTAGCGGCCAGTGAAGAGGCGGGGCCAGGAGCTATGAATCGACCCCTGTAACCACAACTAGGTGAGTACACACACACACACACACACACAGTGGGTAAAGCTTTTGCTTCACGCACGGAGGGGCCGGGTTCAATTCCCGGTGGGGCAGAAACATTTCGAAGTGTTTCCTTACATACACATACACACACACATATATACAACAGGCCTAGTGTCTAATTGACATGTGCCTAGGACAAAATGGTAACTAACACACACACACACACACACACACACACACACACACTCACACGTGTTTACTCTCATGACGAATAAACAGTTTTTTCACTCTGTGGTCCGGATATTAAAGGAGGGGAGGAGCTTGATACCTTTGGTAGTGCGAGTGCCCGAGCTAGTTTACCTAGCTTGTGTCAGGGCTAGTTTACCTAGCCTGTGTCAGGGCTAGTATACCTAGCTTGTGTCATGGCTAGTTTACCTAGTCTGTGTCAGGGCTAGTTTACCTAGCTTGTGTCAGGGCTAGTTTACCTAGCTTGTGTCAGGGCTAGTTTACCTAGCTTGTGTCAGGGCTAGTTTACCTAGCTTGTGTCAGGGCTAGTTTACCTAGCCTGTGTCAGGGCTAGTTTACCTAGCTTGTGTCAGGGCTAGTTTACCTAGCTTGTGTCAGGGCTAGTTTACCTAGCTTGTGTCAGGGCCAGTTTACCTAGATTGTGTCAGGGCTGTTTACCTAGCTTGTGTCAGGGCTAGTTTACCTAGCCTGTGTCAGGGCTAGTTTACCTAGCTTGTGTCAGGCTAGTTTACCTAGCTTGTGTCAGGGCTAGTTTACCTAGCTTGTGTCAGGGCTAGTTTACCTAGCTTGTGTCAGGGCTAGTTTACCTAGATTGTGTCAGGGCTAGTTTACCTAGCTTGTGTCAGGGCTAGTTTACCTAGCCTGTGTCAGGGCTAGTTTACCTAGCTTGTGTCAGGGCTAGTTTACCTAGCTTGTGTCAGGGCTAGTTTACCTAGCTTGTGTCAGGGCTAGTTTACCTAGCTTGTGTCAGGGCTAGTTTACCTAGCTTGTGTCAGGGCTTGTTTACCTAGCTTGTGTCAGGGCTAGTTTACCTAGCCCGTGTCATGGCTAGTTTACTTAGCCCGTGTCAGGGCTAGTTTACCTATCCCATGTCAGGACTAGTTTACCTAGCCTGTGTCAGGGCTAGTTTACCTATCCCGTGTCAGGGTTAAGTTACCTATAACCTCGTATAGATGAGTACACACACACACACTTATTAACAAGCATAATAGCGTCATAGGAAAATTCATTAAGAAAACGGAATGCAACAACATAAGAACATAAGAATGGAGGAACACTGCAGAAGGCCTACTGGCCCATACAAGGCCAGTAGGAAATCAGAAATAAGGAGTAGTCGGAGTACAAGAAATAAATGGAATTGTGTATATGGAAAATTTGAGTCTATAGGAAGAAATGTCAGCAGGAATGGAAGAGAGAATCTAGAGAGAAAGCGAAGAGAGAACGACAGAGACAATCAGAATAATTAGAAAGGAAACAAGTTGGTCTTTTCAGAGGACATTAGAGCAAGTAAGTACTGAGAGGCAGAGAGAGCAGAGAATGATCCAGTAAGGGATTCAAGAAGCAAGGTGGAAATGAGGGAGAATAAAAGGATGGAGGCGAGAGGAATAGGGAACAAGGAAATGCGGTTTACGTGCAAATCAGATCAGGAAAAACAACAGAAGAATGGCATGACACGAGATAATTTGGGATAACTTTCAGTAGCAGAGGAACACAAATAATATTCTTAAACAATACTGTATACAAGAGCATTGTGCTGCTATCCCACTCTGTGATAATTGCATAATGGAAACAAAAACAAGTTATGCCTTTCTGTCCTATGCTATCACACAGGAGTGATGTCGTACATCAGATAATGAAATGAGTCAACCTGAGCTCAGTGACTTCACTACAGCCATGCGGATATTGTCAAGCATTCCACCAGAGGTTCAGCGTCTTTGGCAGCTTCGAAATTACTTTCACTCGGGTCTGATCACCAAGCATTCTTAGAGTTACTAATTAATTGCAGTTTTCACGGTTTTTGGTTTCACAGAAAGAGCTGCACTCTGGGCTTCTTGTGGTAAGGAATGGTGACCCTAGACTGCATGCATGCAGTCTAGGGTCACACACACATACACACACACACACACACACACACACACACACACACACTATATATATATATATATATATATATATATATATATATATATATATATATATATTGTAACTAAAACCATAAACAAGCAACCACTAATGCACAACAACTAGAGGGGGAACACTAGAGTAGAAAAGAATGAAGCTGGTCATTGAAGACAAAAGCATGCATCCAAAAAAGCAATCTTATCTAAAAAGAAAGGTGTGGAACAGCGTGGAGCAACGTTGAGCAGCGTGGAGCAGCGCGAAGCAGCGTGGAGCAGCGTGGAGCAGCGTGGAGCAGCGTGGAGCAGCGCGAAGCAGCGTGGAGCAGCGTGGAGCAGCGCGAAGCAGCGTGGAGCAGCGTGGAGCAGCGTGGAGCAGCGTGGAGCAACGTTGAGGAGCGTGGAGCAGCGTGGAGCAGCGTGGAGCAGCGCGAAGCAGCGTGGAGCAGCGTGGAGCAGCGCGAAGCAGCGCGAAGCAGCGTGGAGCAGCGTGGAGCAGCGCGAAGCAGCGTGGAGCAGCGCGAAGCAGCGTGGAGCAGCGCGAAGCAGCGTGGAGCAGCGCGAAGCAGCGTGGAGCAGCGCGAAGCAGCGTGGAGCAGCGCGAAGCAGCGTGGAGCAGCGCGAAGCAGCGTGGAGCAGCGCGAAGCAGCGCGAAGCAGCGTGGAGCAGCGTGGAGCAGCGTGGAGCAGCGCGAAGCAGCGTGGAGCAGCGCGAAGCAGCGTGGAGCAGCGTGGAGCAGCGTGGAGCGGCCTCCACCCCTCTACTCTGTATAGAAAAGTTGTCTTGCAATGTTTTAAGAAGAACAGGTTATAACAGAAAAGCTCATAAACCTCCCAAAACAATGCTAATCGTTTAGATAACAATAATAATGTGACTATAATCATTAACGCTCCACCATTTGCGCTTTAGTATGAGTAAAGACTTACCTGGAGTTACCTGGAGAGGGTTTCGTGGGTCAACGCTCCCGCGGCTCGGTCTGAGACCAGGCCTCGTGGTGGATCAGGAGACTGTTACTGTTGGCTGCACGCAAACTCACGTACGAACCACAGCCCGGTTGATCATGTACTGACTTTAGGTGCCTGCACAGTGCCTTCTTGAAGACAGCCAGGGGTCTATTGGTAATCCCCCTTATGTATGTACTCACCTAGTTGTACTCACCTAGTTGTGGTTGCAGGGGTCGAGTCATAGCTCCTGGCCCCGCCTCTTCACTGGCCGCTATTGGGTCACTCTCCCTGCGCCATGAGCTTTATCATACCTCTGCTTAAAGCTGTGTATGGAACCTGCCTCCACTACATCGTGTAGTAATGGCTATGATCGATCATTTGACAACTTACAAGAAACATCGTAGTGTCAAACTCTGTGAAATATCACAACAGAAATCCTGGCAGAATGACTTCAGAATATTCTATCGCTTGTATGTATGACATCCACGAATATAGTTGTTTATTCAGTATCTCGAGTCAATTACTTTGACATCTGGCCTCTTATGAAAACTTTATTCACTTCATAATAGCAAAGTAACATTTATGAAGGGATTCAGGAAACCGGCAGGCCGGACTTGAGTCCTGAAGATGGGAAGTACAGTGCCGGCACTCTGAAGGAGGGGTGTTAATGTTGCAGTTTTGTAGCTGTAGTGTAAGCACACCTCTGGCAAGACAGTGATGGAATGAATGATGATAAAAGTTTTTCTTTGTCGGGCAACCCTGCCTTGGTGGGAAACGGCCTATGTGTTATAATATATATATATATATATATATATATATATATATATATATATATATATATATATATATATATATATATATATATATATATATATATATATATACAAACACACACAATATACATCCATAATGGTCAGGCCAACGATGAGGCGATGAGCCGTTAATTACATTTCGCAGTCATGGGGATTACGTTTAACGTTCTTAATGAGTATTCCCATTGCATAATGAAGACCACAGTCGGTGCAACTTGCTCCCATAAGACACCGAGTCTAGACTAGCACCGTCGGTACGACCAGCCGCCCTAGAGAAAGTGCCTATACCAAGCGTGGGTCGGGAAAGGTGCAAATGATGCAGGAAGATTAACTTCAGACGCACGTAGCGAGATGGTTCTTCTCTCTCTCTCTCTCTCTCTCCCTCTCCCTCTCTCTCTCTCTCTCTCTCTCTCTCTCTCTCTCTCTCTCTCTCTCTCTCTCTCTCTCTCTCTCTCTCTTTCTCCCTCTCTCTCGTCTTATAAATCATCGTAACTGTTCACGTTTTCGTCGTTTGAAAAGAAAGGAATCACACAGTACTAAGTATCGTCTATTTAGCCGTACTGCGACTACACTAGTTAAATTAGAACTGAACTAACTGTAGTGGAACTGAACTAGTAGTTCAACTGGCCACACTATGAACGGGCAGCACCAGGCTACAACAAAGACTGGCATGTGGCTGTTACATAGCAAATATAATTTAAAAAAATGAATACTTCACACTAATCCATGTATAATGTAAGAAAAATATATGTAAACAGGCTGTGACAATGACTGAAAACTGGAGACTATACTCCAACGAGAATGTGTCTAGTGGTTACCAAAGGGTCTTGGAAACCTCTGAAAATAACTGGAATTCAGCAATTACTCTCGATTTCAATTCAGATGTACAAATACTTATGAATGCAGCCGCTAAATCTGAGTAATTCACCGCAGTAATGAGAATATTCCTCTCAAAATCTGAGTATATTTTCTTGGCATTAATGACATGATTGCACCAGACTCAGAATTGTAAACAAAATATTTTGTTTCACAGGATAGTGTTTATTATTATTTTTTTAAAGTGTTTCCTCCTCATCAGATCCAAGCGTCTGGCGGATAGAGTAGTGTTTGCTTTCTGGCGATTAGCGGACGGTGGTTAGAGCCTTCACCAATACTTTGTTTGCTCCGCATGATCCACACTTCTGAGACGTTTTGAATACTCTTGATATTTCCTCTTTGTCAATAAATGCACCAGCATGAGAGCCTATGCAAGATCAATAACACATAAACCTACATCAGGAGACGAATTTATAGACGTCTTTGCATCAAGTGATGGACAAAACTGTTTGTTGGAAAAATAACGTTTCGATAAAAAATCAACTTTTTTCAGGTCAGGAAAAAAGAACTTGTCTTAGAGCGAAACGTTCTCTTATAAAAGTGTGCTCAGCTGTATGAATCTTTGCAACCATAGGTGTGTGTGCATTTGCCTTGCAACTACGCCCTTGCCTGATTCTAATGAAAGGTGGTCACATATAATATGACGTGGTCACATGGCTTTCATAATGTGACGTGGTCACATGGCTTCCATAATATGACGTGGTCACATGGCTTCCATAATGTAACGTGGTCACGTCTCTTCCACAGGGCATGAAGCAGTGTCCGAATTATCAAAAGAAAGTTACTTGCATCCTTCAAAAGTCCTATAGATAAAATCCACTACTGAAAAAGTGAAAAAAAAATATATAAGGAACCATTCGGGTACTGACGAAGTTACAAGGGACCATCCAGGTACTGTAAAAGTTACAAGGGACCATCCAGGTACTGCAGAATTTACAAGGGACCATCCAGGTACTGCAGAAGTTACAAGGGACCATCCAGGTACTGCAGAATTTACAAGGGACCATCCAGGTACTGCAGAAGTTACAAGGGACCATCCAGGTACTGCAGAAGTTACAAGGAACCATCCAGGTACTGCAGAAGTTACAAGGGACCATCCAGGTACTGCAGAAGTTACAAGGGACCATCCAGGTACTGCAGAAGTTACAAGGGACCATCCAGGTGCTGCAGAAGTTACAAGGGACCATCCAGGTACTGCAGAAGTTACAAGGGACCATCCAGGTGCTGAGGAAGTGACAAGGAGCCATCCAGGTGCTGAGAAAGTGACAAAGAAACATCCAGGTGCTGAGGAAGTGACAAGGAGCCATCCAGAACACATCTTCCAGAATTAGAGTCCATTGTTATTCATGAGGTTCCGGCTGAGACATTAGGACGCATTTGTTCTTGCATTGACTGTGGCCAAAAGGCAGCGGGGCGCAGTGAGTCCAACGCAGTGAGACGCAACACGGGGGCGCGGTCGATCAGACGAAGTGAGTCAGGCGCAGCGAGATGCGGTGGGTGACTCAACGCAGTGAGGTGCAGTTCAACAGCAGGGACTCGGGAACACGTTCAGGTCTGTACTGTGAGACAGCATTGTTGTGCCCGCAATGCACAGCATATTTTTTTTTTTATATTTTATTTAAAACAGTACATACAATACATGTCATGACAAAATCGCATATTGAAACATATACATAAGCTCCTCACCCTACCAGAAAACGAAACACAAATATAATCAATCTCCTTCATATTAACCTATTTACTAGGTTGTCTTATCTTTACTGGAAAATATCAGAATACAACTACAAACTGCAGCAAAACTATACACAAAACAAAAACTGCCTTTACCTAACCACACCTCAATACCCATCTCCCTGCTCACACATGTTACAAAAATTAAACACCACAACTGCCTTAATAAAAATTAAAAATCATATTACATTCCATAAACACACATGAACAATACTGTCTCTGCAAAAGTCTTACCCAAACAGTCCGAAGACCTGGTATCACTGTAATACACCAAATAACATGAAACCATTACCTCTCTACCATGTACACTTGTAAACCCACTTCCATTCCCTTTTTTTTTTTTTTTTTACTTTTTTAATGAAATACTCTTCCGAGTCAGACGTAAGTCATAATTCAAGTCACAAACAACATCTTATTAAACTTGTAATTGTGTACTATCCTATCACCCCCTTTTTTTTTTTTTTTTTATTTAAACATATCTCAATACAGCTGTAAAACCTCATCTATATTATATACAAAACAAATTTTTCCTTTGACCTAACAACACCTCGAACAAAATCCCAACACCCTACACACACATTACTAATATTAATCAAACTTAACTGTCATTACAATGTAAGACACCACTATATTACATTCAACGATCACTTAAGATCAAAAACCTAACTCTTCAAACGTCTGGAGCCTTACCTAACCTACTGCTGTATACCACAACAGTGCTCCTAGAACCTGGTGCATATCAAATAAAACCTCCCCATACTCATACATTTCAAGGTTTACCACCACCATGTCATGCTTGAACCTTATGACATTCCCTGTGTTTGACACAGACAAAACACAAAAATTACCCCGGTGGTAGCTGAAAAAGTTAACACAAAGGAAAATAATATTTTCTCCACCCACACACACGCACCCAACATACATCCAAACACCTGCCATACGTGACACAATGTCCATACACCAACACACGGATCTCACTCACACAGGCGGCATCTCTAATAGTGATCTTCCTATATATATATATATATATTGTTTTTTCCTTTAATTTAGTCAACAAAGGTTTGCTTTGACTCACAAACCCCTAAGAGATTATGATGACGCCGACAGTTAGAAAACAGGCAAGCTTCCCCTTATGCTCCCAACACCCCCCCTTCCCCCAACAACCCTTTTTCGCCACCCTCACTAACTACTGATTAACAAAAACAATTTTTTTTTTTTTATTAATTATCATTGAAAGAAGAGCACCCGAAACCTAAAGCATCAACAACAAACCATCCTCATTTCCCCTTACACCCCTGCTACCCTAATAAAACCATACCTCACACACACTCATGTTGGTCCCTCACCCCCTCCCCAACAATAACGCAACCGTGATGTTCCTATAACCCAAAGAAAACGCCTTACACCACCTTCCTGCATACACCTCTTGATTACGACATCTTGTCCTATAGAAACCTGCCGCCATAGCTCTAATACGGACAGCGCCCTTCTCCTCTCTCATGCACCACGAGATGTAAATGTACTCCACCACTATATATGCCACCGCCCTTCTTACATCCTCAGGACACGCCTCAACATCCAAACTTTTTTTTTTTTTTTATATTTTATTAAGAAACAGGTATATATACATATTACATACATGGAAACGTTCTAAACATATGAACGCTTATAATTACCAACATAATTTACATATTCTAATCGACATAGAAACTCACCACATTATACTTATTTACGAATACATGATCATCATATTGCTCATAACATCAAGGAGCCTCTATGAACAAAAAAAAAAACCACTAGTCAAAACTTACAAAAGCAATATGCCCCCTCCTTAACCTTCCTAACATAAAACTCCCCTCTGAAATCTTTGAGTAAACCAACTATATGTGTACATAGCACACCCTACACCCCTAAATCTACACTAAATTGTACTATCTACACTAAATTGTACAATCAGAACTATATATTACATGGTACCATTATTTCTATGCATCCTCTTGAATTCTGTCAAGTATGTAAATTATAAATATCACAATAATAACTAACGACTACGTTAACACAGATAATCCTAAACCAGGCAAATGTTCTCCACAAGATGAAACAATTAAACTTGGACTGTCTCTCACTGACATCGCAGTGCACTGCGCACCACACCCTAACCGTATATAAAACATTAATATACTTAAATACACATATTACTTTCCTTTGCTGTTATTCTAATAATATTCCTTAATTCTAATCCTGACATTACACATTAAGAGACAGGTATATGTACATATTACATACATAAGAGCGTTCCAAACATATGAACGCTTATAATTATCAACATAAATTACATATGCCAAACAACATAGCACCTCACTACATTACACTAGACACTAGAGCATAATCATAATATTCCCATTACCTCAAGGTGTCTCTATGAACAATACCACTACTTTTTTATCTTATTTCCCAGACTAGAGCACTGAA
This sequence comes from Cherax destructor, assembly GCA_009830355.1. Lineage (NCBI taxonomy): Eukaryota > Metazoa > Arthropoda > Malacostraca > Decapoda > Parastacidae > Cherax > Cherax destructor. The sequence continues at coordinate 77,874 of WNWK01004728.1, forward strand.
CCAGAAAATTCCCCGCCCATTCCCTGATCTATTGTCGAACCTAGAATACCCAGCTACTACCCCCTCCTCCCAATCCCTTTAAAACACAAACCCCCACCCCCTCTCCCCTCCCTACCTACATTACTATCCTCCTACCCACCCTCTACCCATTTCACCTCCCGTGACTTCTACTATAATCAACACCAGTCCTTTCACCTTGGCACCCTCAACATGCTATTCACTGTCATCTCTTGATAACCACTCGAAAAAGCCCTGTTCCATACCCCACTATACAAACTCCGATTCCTACATTTTGTCCTATAAAACCCCGCCCCTAAAGCCCTTATTCGAACCATCCCCTCTACGTCCCTCATACCCCAAGATATATGTATAAAATCCAACACCAAATAAGACATCCCTCTACGTATGCTTTCCGAGAACTTCCCCAAATCTAAACTCAAAGCCCTCAAAACGGATACCCCCTCCCCACCTACCATCCTCAAAACCCCCCCAAACCATTTCCTCACTGCCTCCAAACACTCACAAAAATAGATGGCGTGATAAGCTGTATCTATCTCCCCACACCTACGACAATACCCATCCCCACTCAACCCCATTACATAAAGCTGGGCCCTGGACGCCAAAATACCCTGAAGAAACCTATACCCTGTTTCCCTCACCCTTGGGTGCACCTTCAGGGAGGGGCGAGCCTTGTTCCAGAAATTAGGAAAGGAAGATTGAAAAATTTTGGAAAAAAATGTTTTCTTACCAAAAAATAGTGCATCATTCTGGCAACATTTTGGTGTAATCAACTTGTTTATATCATATTTCCAAGTATATTTTTTCCTTAAATGTATTTTTGTTGTGCTTGTTGTCATAAATAATACATGTTGCCAATTAGTGTTTTTTTTTTAGTTTTGTCTCTGCAAAAATTACAATTTTTATGATTATTTCATTAAAAAAACTCTAAATAGCAACATCTCTGATGCCTCCATTCAAGTGTAGGGACTCATGCCACCTCAGTGGCCTCTGGGGTCTCAACATGTGCTGATGCATGCAACTCGCTGAGATTTAGCGTGCCATATCCATAGAGTTTCACAGAAAAAAATATATTAATAACTCAGAAATAAGTTATTGACATTGTTTGTAATGTTTCGCGAAAAGTATTTATAGGATTGTCATGATTTTTTCACACGTAATTGAGTAATGATGGCTCTACAACCACCCATGAAAGATTTCCAATATCTTTTACAGCTTTGTTTTTATTGATTTTTTTCCCACAAAATAAAGGCAAAAACAAAATCACTAACTTCAAAATTTTTTATAATGGAATCTACTGACATTTTTGCTAAAATGGATTGGGTCAACAATTATAGAGCCTTTATCTTTCATCTGATGTTAACTAGAGCATTGTACATCTTCCCAATTTTGTAGAAATTTACTGGTTTTGTGACCCCTAAAATTTGGTACATTTTATTTTTTCTACCTAACCTAAAGGCAAAAAATCATAACAAAGAAAGTGTATAGGTTTTTAAAAGCTGTATAAATCACTGTAAAAAATCTCATTGAAATTAGACCAAAATAAAGAAAAAAAACGTGAATTCATTCGCCCCTCCCTTCAACTTCTTTAACCACCCCCAAATTCCTTTCCAATCATACAAAGGATAAACCTCACTCCCTTGCATCTCCATTCTCTCCATCCCCAACCTATCCAAACGGCTTACTCTACACCTTCCCGGCTCCTTCATAACCAATAACCCTCGTAAAATAGCCTCACAAAGCAATATATCCTTTCCTCCCACCACCTTCGCACCTCCTTCATCACCAATCCCACGTTTCGTCCCCCTCTCCTCCCTCATCAAAAACTCATGCCTCACAAAAACACTCCTTAACCTACACCTCAAGGGCACCAACCCTAACCCCCCACCTCACCCTCGTTTCCACTACTTCCCTACACATCCAATGTCTCCCATTCCCCCATACAAACTTTAACACGTACTTCAACAACCGCTGCACATCCACCTCTAAGAGAGGATATACCACCGCCCTAAACCACAATTTACTATACACTAAAATGTTAACAACTACCACCTTTTGCAACAAAGAAACCTCTCTCATTCCCCATCCCTTCATCCTATCAATAGCAGCATCCACTACCAATCGTGAATTCCCCTCTCTAGCCACCAAAGGATCAGCACTGAACACTATCCCACATATTTTTATAGTTTTCACACAACTCCATCCCTCCCGTTTCTCCAACGTTAGATTTTTCCTTATTCACCCTCATTCCCATTGCCTTCCCAAACTTTTCAACCAACTCATTGATCATACTCAACTGCTTCTCAGACCTGACCAACACTGTAGTATCATCTACGTAACCAACAATACACCCCTCTGCATCCTCCTCCACATCTCCCTCCCGCAAAACCTCCTCCTCCACCAACCTATAAAACGGATCCTGTAATAAGGCAAAAAGGATCTGCGACAGCGGACATCCCTGCCGCAGACCCTTCTTCATCTCTATTGTGACCCCAGATTGGGCCCCAATGTAAATTTATAATGTATATTGTATAATGTATATTTTCCATTTTCTATAATTTTATATTGCTGATATTCTCGATAATAGCTAAATCGTTAATATCTTTCTTTATATTAGTATTTGACCTATTTGACTATTATTTGACTTAGCTTTTGTTTGAGTAGGATGTAACATTATAAATTGTTCTCATGTTTGTAGTAGCTGCCCTGGAGTTGGCAAACTACCGATTATGACACTAGGCTTGTTATGCTGCCGGCGCCTAGTTGCTGGGAGGGAGTCACGTGATTCCACCTGAGGTGGGTGGCTGCTTCTCCTTCCTCGAGAGCACTACGCAGCTGGACATCGTTGTGTCAACGCCTCGCTCCTGTCTCTGCTTGTTTTCTCGCCATTTAGACTTTGTTTGGGTAGAGTATGTGTTCGGTGGTGAGACGAAACATACTTCTCAGGACTCTGTGTAACTCTGTTCACAGAGGATAGACTGATTTTCGATGTTTTTCTGGGTTGTGTGTCACATTACACTCTTTGATAACTCAGGTCTCTAGCTACAGCTCCTGACCTAATTCGATAAGGCATCTGTGCACCGCCACAGTTTTGGGATTGTTTATGCTGAACCTAGCTTCAGTAGAAAGGGAGTTTTGTGACTGTTTTGGAGGATTTATTGATGGTCCCAAGTTAGGGTCGATTTTCTATCTCCTGGTTCCTGACGCTGTGTTGCTGTTGCCTGTTATATTGCTGTTATGCGAATTGGTCATTTTACTGGTCAATCAAGCTGTTCTGATTGTCAGTTTGTTAGAAGAGCTAGCTTATGAGAAGTTCAGTCGGACACTGGTTGAGTCGAGCCTTAAGAGTTACCTGGAGATCACTCATACATACATATATTCTTATTTGCATATATCTGTATTATTGTACTTACTGACTTTGTACCTGATGGTACTTCAGAGTCATTTGGATATATGTGCCCTCAGCACAGCCTTATGGTATATGAGAGCAGTGTAGGAGCTAACATCCTAATTAACCTCTTAATGCATTACTTAATGAACATCCTGATCATATGTACATTTATTTACTTTGAAACCCTAGACACTCACTTGAATAATAAACCTTTTAATTATATTTGTTTTGTTAGTACCCTACCAGTTGTAATCTTCTTGGAACTTATTGAATATATCGGATAATTGGACCAGGATACTGACTTTGTTGCAAAAGCCCAGTAACAGGATGGATGCTAGAAGGGCTATCCTTTCTAGTGTTCACTGGAGATGTCTATTACTAATAGATATCGTGTCATTTTGTAACAATCTCCACCTTTCTTCCCCATTCCCATTAATTTGCACCCTAACTAAAGCCCCCTCATACAAAGTTCGAACCCATCCTATAACTGCCTCCCCAAACCCTTGCCTACCCAAAATATCCAATAACATTTCCCTGTCCACCCTATCATATGCCCTCTGCCAATCCACCCCCAACACTCCTCCCATCTGACTATTCTCAATAAACTGCTTTATACGTCTATGCCCCGTTCTGATACTCCATCCCGGCACCCCGTATTGTCCCTCATGTAACATTCCCTCTAACCCTCTTTTGATCCTGATTGCTAAAACCTTTTCAAATATTTTATAATCTGCTGTCAATAATGCTATTTCCCTATAATCACCCAACCCCTCCTGATACTCCCCTTTTGCCACTAGTACTACGACCCCCATTCTCATCGACTCACCCATATTCCCCTCCTCTTTCAGTTCATTTACCATTTTAACGATTACCCACTTCAAAACCTGCCAATGCTTAACATACAATTCCCCCGGCAACCCATCTATGCCGGGCGACTTTCCCAATCTCAAACCCCTCACTGCCTCCCATACCTCCTCCTCCAAAATTTCTCCATCACATTCCTTCCTCTCTTCCTCACCTAATAATTTCCCAATTCCCCTCAATATCCTACCTTTAGCCTCCTCTCCCCCTTTTCATATTTGTTACAAAACCAACCCTCTGCGTACCCCCATCCCCTCCGTTGTCCTCAGTACCTTCCCTTCTTGATACCCTCGCCCCCTTCCACCTTCAATGACTCTATCAACATACCTTTCCTTCGCCGTTGAAAATTTCTTAACACTTCCTTTGACACTTTATTCACCCACAAAACTTCTTCCATACCACTTCGGAATCCTTAGTCCATGAAATCTCTCCTCCTGTATTTCCCTTAACTTTGCCCTCAACTCTACCACCTCACCATAATTCCTTTCCCTCCAATCCCCTCCCTGACACTCACCTAAAAGCCCCTCCAAATACCTCTGATACCCATACCTATACCTCATTTCCTCACCGCCAACCCTCTCATAATACTTTCTAATTTCCACTTTCCCCGTCTCATTCCACCACTTTATCCCTATCCCTTTATCCCTATCCCCCCCACAACCCTTCCCACCACTTCTCAAGTGCCTCCTCCTCCCCTTCCCTTTCCAATAACGTTGTATTCAATTTCCAAAAACTCTTATACACACGCACAACCCTCCCACCCTCCTTCAAACAACACACCCCTGTGATCTGAAAAACCCAAATCAAAGCATTCCACCTTTCGCACATCCACCGACCTCGTCACATATATTCGATCCAGTCTTGCCGCATAATTATTCCTTAAGAAAGTATATTCCACCAACTCATCCCTTCCCCCCACCACATCCACCACCCCCACCGCCCCCAATACATCCCTTAGAGACCCCAAAACACCCCCCCCTCAGGGCTCCACATCCCTAATCCGAATCACACTGTTCCAATCCCCAGCTATAATCGCTACTTGGGGGCAATCCTCTGAAAGCATACGTCAACTCGTTATTAACAAAATCATCCTTGATACTCCTATTAGCAACAGCCGGCATATATACCCCCAGGAAACTTACTTGTTCCCCCCCACTCCCCGTTCACCCTTACCACTCGCCCTCCCACATGCTCCCATGATGACAAGGTAAAAGGACTGGACTCTCTAATACCCACCAACAACCCAATCTTGAAAGCCCCTGCGTCACACGCAAAAACCCTATACCCCTTAACTACCAGCTCTGATCCTATTTGATAATTGTGTTCTTGGAAAAATACCACATCTACTCTCAACCTCTTCAATGTTACTTCAACCCATTTACGTTTGACCTCGTTCTTGAGGCCATTAACATTCATTGTTACACACCTAAAGGGAAGGGCTGGGGTTTTCCCTTCTGCTTCAGTGCTCTTTTGTCTAGTTTTCCATGTGTTGCTCCTTCCAACCCTCCCTTAATCTTCCCATCACCCTTTATATCCCTGCTGTCACCATTACCCTTCACTCTAATTCCTTTTCCCTGCACCACATCCGCCCACACCTTCTTACCAGGCATTTGTGCAGCAGTTAATGGGTCATCCTCAGATTCTTCCCCTTTGTCTCCACTTACTTCCATGCTCTCTTTCCTATGTATTTCTGCCATCACTACTGACACTGTACCCTGAACCTCAACTTGATGTCCTTTCTTCCCCAGGACTTCACTCCATCCTTCATTGCCGTCATTGACGTCAATTTTATTCTCCCCAATTCCCATCCCTGCCACTTCTTCAAGTGACAAAGGACCACCACGAATGAACTCATTCATATCCTCCAAGATCTCAGCCTCCTCCCGTACATCCCTCTGACTCTCGTCCATAGACGTTACATCATTCACCACAGATTCTGCAGGCTGCACCCTGTCCACCTCTCCCTGTACTCTTTCCTCCTGCTCCACCTCCTCGCTCCATGTCTGACGTACCATGCCCTCCTTCACACCATCTCCTTGTGTCCTTGCCAATCCTTCGTCCTGTTGCACTCATTCATCCGTCCGTAGTACATTCGTCTTCTCGCCGTTACCCTCCTCAGGCCTCCTACGTTGACAGTCAACCACCAGGTGCCCTGTCTGCCCACACAACTGGCAGGTACGCACCTGTCCAACATAGGTAACATATACCTGAGTGCGAAAACCATGCATTAAGATAAAGGAGGGTATGGGTTTCCTTAACGTCATTTTTACCGAATATGTGCCTTCCAACATACCAGCGTAAAGACCATTCATCCATCTACCAACAGTAACAGCATGGACAATCCCATACATCTTCATCATTTCCTGTATGTCACTTTCTTTGGCCTCAAATGGGACGTTTCACAACTTTATCCATTTGTAAGTTGCCGAAACGTCCCTTACACATACCTCCAGTCCTTGCATTACCGTCAGCCACTTGTCCTGATATTTATCCACAACTCTGGTATACGCCGCCGTACAGGCAAATTTCACGAAGATCCGTCGTGCCCCGGGATACGCGGCGCCTGTATCCCTCAATCATGGCTGTGAAAATAAAATCTCACAAGTCAGCCACCAGAGGTCTCCACAATACACCCGCACACAACCAAGGCTGGGCGTGGAATGAGGATTATTGACAAGGAATGGAAAGGGAGGAGGGAGGGAGGGAGAGAGAGAGGGGTGGAGGGGAGGTAGAAATGGAGTAAGAGAGTATTGCGACCCCAGAATGGAGCACAATGTATATATGATTATATATTGTAATTATGATGTATATTTCCCTATCTTATAATTTTATATTGTTGATATTTTCGATAATAGCTAAATTGTTGATATCTTGCTTTATATTATTATTTGACTTAGCTATTTTATTAGGTAGGATGTAAAATTTAACACTATTGTACTCATTGTTCGAGAGTGTCGAGTAGCTGCCTGTGAGTTGGCAAACTTCCTGGCTAACAGCACTTCGCTTGTTATACTGCCAGCTTCTCTGGAGTTGCTGGGCAGCAGTCACAAGCGAGTCACGTGACAGAGTAGCGTGACTCGCATGTGACTGCTGCCCACCTGAGAGTGGAGGCTGCCTCCCCTTCATCTATCTCTTTCCCTGCTGACCCTCGTTGGAACAACACCTCGCTCTTGTCTCTGCTTGTTTCCTCGTCATTTAGACTGTTTTTTTTTGTTTTTTTAAATTTTCATTACAATGTATTACATCAATGAAAAATGCTGCACTAACAGGTGCCAAAAACCGCAACACTCTATATACATGACATCCAATTAATCCCGTGAACCCTATACAACTAACAACCCCATACATGACATACATAAAAACGCATAACTTATATATATAGCCAAAATACACTTGAAACAAACCCAATACCCTTTGTAACAAGGGTGCATCTGTGGCACATGCAAAAATATATCTACCAAACACATAAAACTAAAGCAGGTCCTAAACCCTGTACCTTATCCATTCTCTTATAAGGTAACCCTCCCTCCCACTACATTAACAAACCTGTCATAACATCATATAAACAAACAACATATATTCATATAGTTAATACGCAACAAGGCGTAACTAATAATGTACCCAATTACAACATGAACATTTATAAAATCTGGTTGTTCTGAACAAGGTCGTATCATATATCATACTAAAAATATCTCTAACCCAACACACAATACTAATATTCTTCTCCACTCCTCATTCAGTAACTTTAACTTTCAACTGTTTTACTCCATACAATTATATGATGTAATAATATCCAACACACAGGTTTTATACAACTAAACATAACAGTACTCACAAATAAAAATAACCCATATAGGAGATACTATACTTTTTTACGAATGCGTACACAACGCACAATGTTAATTCCAATGTGAAACCCTATTACATCACCATCTCCTAATGCTTTATGCATTATCCATGTATGCGACATAATATGCAATACTCGTTTCAGTGCATAACATACAACAGCTCACACTTCAACCAAATCTGCACCTCAGTGTTTGCCTTTAGTGCTCCCACTGCACTACAAAGACTTAACATACCATACATCATGCACACCATTAAGCCCACTTCCACTGCAGGCTACCACAAACACGCAATTCAAAAGGACTATCCAAAATGCTCCACTTGACCTTACACACCAGTGATCCTATCCACACTACAAGGATAAGCCACTACACAAGGTCACACTTCATGCCTACTTTCCGATCCAAAGACTAGGCAAACCCACGTCTATCCCCTAACATAAGGTCAAACCCCTGAGTCCGTCACATAAGTCAACACAACTATGCAGTTCCACATTTAACTACTAACCTACCCTATCCTAGAAAGTCTGAAAATGTCCATCCCACCAACAACAAATGTCCTCCGTCCCCATCACCCTCCGCCCCTACTCTCCCCTACCACTAACGTACCCCCCCTCATTTGCCTACAAACTACAACCTATAACATTCGTCCTTATGATCCCTGCCTCATAAGCTCACTCTACCCCACCCACTCATACCAGATGATCCTCCCCCTCGGTGTCAAGCCCCCCTCGATTTCACCTACCGCCCTGGCAATAAGTCCAATAAACTCATCTCCCTATACGCTCTACTGAATAAAACCTCAAAACCCCTACCATACACCCTCATATTCCTATTTCTAGTACGTATCATGCTCTCCGCTATTGACCTGATTCATTCCCTGACCCCCACCTCCCCCATCCTCCACGACATGCATACAAAATCAACCATTAGGTGCATTATCGTCTTCCGTTCACACTTCGCCATACCACTTAAATCCAGACTTATTGCCCTAAGAACTGGAATCCCTCATCCCCCATCTTCCTTAAAACCCCGCTCATCCATTCCCTCACCGGCCCTAAATTTAAAAAAAATATATATTGCGTGTAATCCCATTTCCTGAAACCCACATCTCCTGCAACTTCCATCCCTGATAATTCCCATTTTAAATAACACCACCCTCGAAGCAACCACACCATGCAGGAACCTATACATTAATTCCCGATCCCTTGAATATAACTTCAATCTTTTAAATCCAGCCCATATAGCGACCCAATCATACATAGGATACTCACCAACACCCTCAACTACAGTCCTACCCCATACTATTGTTTCGAGAGTACCAGCTGACAAATGACACGTTCGTTTCAACACCATCATTTGCCTTAAAAGATCCAAACCCCATCCTAACTCCTTGCCTTTCCACCATTTACCAATGTCCTCTGCTATCTTCCTCACCCTTCCCTCCTCCAGTCCCCCTCAGCCTCTCGCACACCTCTTAACATACATACAAAGCAGATGCCTATCCAATGCTATGAGCCCCAGCCCACCCCTGTCCACTCTGTTCCTAACAATACCCCTACGTAACCACGGCCTACCAAACGCCCATATGTAACTCAAAGCCCTCACCTCTAGTTTGTGTATGTCTACTTGCAATAAGGGAAAAATTACCCCCACATGAAATACCTTGCTATACACTAATGTGTTGACTGCTATAACCCTCTGATGTAACGATAGGTCACCGGGTCTCCAACCCTCCAACCTACGCAATGCCTGTTGTACAACTATGTCAGAATTAACTCTACATGTTTCTCCCACATTATTTAAATACGTAATCCCGCATATCCTTATATCTGTCACTATTCTTCACCCGTGCCGTTCCACCATGCCCCCCCTACCCATGCCCCCACCTCCAACAACTTCGACTTATCACCATTCACACGCATCCCTGTAGCCTTGCAAAACACATTCATTATACTACCTACATTCCCTAAGCTTTCCATACCGGCAACTAAAACTGTTGTTTCGTCCACGTAACCTATTATCCCTGGCACCCCCGCCTGGTGCCCCTACAGCCACGTCCATCAGTCCTAACACCCTCCTTCACCAATCTAAAAAAAGGGTCTTGCAAACACGCAAACAAAACCTGCGGCAAGGGACAACCTTGTCTCAGTCCCCTTGTCATACTTACTCTCTCACCCATTCGTCCATTTACCTGTACTCGAACATACGCCACCATATACATAGTCTCCACCCACTTGACCACTTCCTCCCCAAACCCCTGCCTCCGCATTATATTGTATAGCACCCTTCTCTCTACACTGTCATACGCCCTCCTCCAATCAGTTGCCAGAACCCCCCCCCCTTCTTACTTTCCTCAATAAATTCCCTAATCCTTTCATGACCCCTACTCATACACATTCCCGTTATCCCATACTGACCCTCCTCTATTACCCTACCTAATACTTTCTTCAGTCTGTTTCCTAACAACTTTGCAAAGATTTTATAATTCGTATTCATTAACGCCAAAGGTCTGTAATTATTCATGGTCAACCCTGGTCCCTTTTTTTTAATTAGATCCACCACACCAGTTCCTTGCCCCATCCCAATACGCCTTTCCTCCTTCATTATGTTAAATAGTGCTACTAAACACTCCCTTAAAACGTCCCAATGTACCCGATAAAATTCGTTTATCATCCCATCCAACCCAGGCGCTTTCTCTTTACTTAACCCATTCACTGCCTCCCATAATTCCTCCTCACTAATAGGCCCTCCAAACATACACAATCATTATTTCCTAGAAGCCCCAACATCCCTTGCAGAACCACACCTGTCTCCCGTTCACCCACCTCCTCAAGTTTCAAATACTTCGCAAACCATTTGTCCGCATACACTCCAATCGCTTCAGTAGTACACAATTGTTGCCCCTGTACATAGCTCCCTAAATCCTCGTCCACCTCCACACATGAAACCGTCAGTCCCTCCCTCTTCTTCCTACACCTATTTAATACATACTTCGACGGCCGGTCTCCCCATAAAACATCTTCCAGCCCCGCCTGCACATGGTAAGCATCGAACCGCTCATTCTGTATACATCTCAACTTATTTTTCAACTCCCCGATTTCTTTCATATCATCCCCTCTTTGTCTTTCATAACATGCTCCTAATAACCCCTCAACATACTTTTGCAACCCATATAACCAAAACACCTCCTCCCTTCCTAATTTCTTATAAAACCTCTGTATTTCCACTTTCGCCACTGATTCCCACCAATTAATTAAGTCCCCTCCATTTCCCACCAAGCGTTTACCCTGCCTCCACATCCCCTTCCACCATTGCGCAAAAATCTCCCGATGATCTTCCCCACACAGCAGCTTCCCATTCAGCTTCCAATATCCCCCAAGCCACTTCACCGCCCCGTCCCAATGCACATCCGCTATAACTTCCCTATGATCAGAAAAGCCAACATCTATCGTTTGTATACTTTCAACCCTCACCTTAGCTGACCCATAAATCCTATCCAAACGGGCAGCATACGCATGTCTAATAAATGTATTCTCCACTAACTCTCCCCCCCACCACATCCTTTAATCCTGCCCCATTCAACACGTCCCATAAAGTCCCCAACACACACCCCACACCTCTAGGCTCTACATCCTTACATCTTACGCAATTCCAATCACCTCCCACCAGCACTACCGCTGGCAGACCTCCCAATGCATACACTAAATTATCACGCACAAACTCATCCTTGATACTCATGGAAAAGTCTGCCGGCATGTAAACCCCTACATGCCGGCATCTACCCCATCTACCCTAACAATACATCCTTCCCTACACTCCTCCCATGCTATCAAATGAAAGGGGCTCGATACCTTAATAACCACCGCAACCTCACCCTTTAATTTGAAAGAAGATCCTGCATACACATCATACCCATCCACACATAAGTCCCTACCAATCCTAAAATTATTCTCTTGTAGAAAACCCACTTGTTTTCCAAAGTGTCGCAATGTCACCCCAACCCACTTCCTTTTACCTTCAGCCTGCAACCCATTAACATTTAAAGTTATACACCTGAAAAAACTGACATGGGTTTGCCTTTTGACTTTGAGTGTTGCGTCATTCTAGGGGCCCCCGAAACTTCACCTTTACCCACACTCTTCCCAATCTTTCCCCCTTTCACCCCACCTTTAATGGGAACCCCTGCTTTACCCTGTTGTGACGCAACCATCAGAATTTCTTACATGACCTTTGTGCCGGTGTCAAAACATCCTCCCCATCCAAAGAGGCCACAGATCTCTTGCGGGATTCCCCAGACACCATCATGTCATTATCACCATCTTCACCTCGTCCTTCCTCACACTCATGTACATCCACTCTCACAGTCTCACGCACTAGAACATTCACCCCTTCCTCATCTGCATCCATCTCTACACCAGACACCCATTCCTCTGTACATAATGAAACTGCTGCCTCACTCAAGTCAGTCAGGCCTTCATCCAAAAAGGTCTCCAACACTTTCACCAGTGCCTCTTCATGACAATCCCGCACCAAGGCCCCCTCATCCTCTTGCATCCGTCGCAGAACCCCCGGTTCCTCCTGAGGGAGCGTGTGACAGGTGCCCATGCTGCCCTCCACTATTTCACTCAAAGACTTGGAAGCCACGTCATGCCCCCCAAGTGACGTCACAACATTCTCGTTAATCAAACCTCCATGTGTCTCCTGTGTCTCAAACCGCTGCTGTGCTTTCCTTAGGCAATCTATCGCTACGTGGTCATAAGCATCACACATGCGACACGTCCTCCTCTGTCCCACGTATGTCACATACAACTGCGACCTGAAGGTGGGCATAAGCACATACGAGGGTATGGGCTTCCGAATGGTCATCTTCACCGAATAGGAACCCTCCATGAGCCCCTCAAAGGGCCCCTCTCCCCATTTACCCACATTAGCCGCATGTACTATTCCATAGGCCTGGAAGACATCCATTAAATCCACAGGGCCTGCTTCAAATGGGACATTACGCACTTTAATCCACATATATGTGCGCGAAACGTCCCTCAATCTCACTTCCATAGTAGCATTGACAACATAAACAGTGTCCTGATGCTTGTCAACCAGTCGTTCATACACTGTAGTCGACGATAGCTTCACAAAAACTCTACTCATACCATTGAGAGCAACTCCATACAGATCACCAATGTCCAATTTGTATGTATCGTGCAAAATCATGGGCAAAACCGTAGACACAGTCGCCGGCTGCAGGACTCCCTTCACCAATTCTACACACACAGTGTTGATGCGTCTCCAACCGGAAGTCGCCATACTGGAGAAAATAAAGTTATCACACCTCACCACCAGGAGGCAGAGCACCAGCGACCACTCAGTATAAGGGCTGGGCATGGAATGTCTCTGTTTGGTAGAGTATGTATTCGGTGGTAAGACGAAACATACTTCTCTGGACTCTGTGTAACTCTGTTCACAGAGCATAGCCTAGACTTAGTGATTTTCGACATTTTACTGGGTTGTGTGTCACATTGACACTCTGAGATAACTCAGGTCTCTAGCTATAGCTTCTGACCTAATTCGTTCTGGCATCTGTGCACCGTCACAGTAGGGGATTTTGGTTATCCTGAACTTAGATTCAGTATTAAGGGAGTTTTGTGACTATTATGGAGGATCTGCTGATGGTCCCCAGTTAGGGTCGTTATTTTATCTCCTTGTTCCTGCCACTGTGTTTTTGTTGCTTGCTATATTGCTGTTCGGCGAATTGGTCATATTACTGTTCAATCAAGCTGTTCTGATTGTCAGTTTGGTAGAGAAATTAGCTTATGTGAGGATGTTTAGTCGGTCACTGTTCAAGTCGAGTCTTGAGACATAACGAGGTACCTGGAGCACACATACACATACTTGTATATATCTTAGTATAATTGTAAATTGCTGACATTGTGCCAGATGGTACTTGAGAGCCATTAAGATATATGTGCCTTCAGCAAAATAATACTGTATATGAGAGAAGTGTAGAAGCTAACATCCTACTTCATATTTTAATTAATATCCTGATTATATTTAAATTGATTTACTTTGATTCCCTAGACGTTTTAACTTTGTTAATAAACTTATTAAATTTAATTCTTTGGTTAGTACCCTCTCAGTTGAAATCCTATGATACTATTGATAATAACGGATAACTGGACCAGGATACTGACTACTTGACTCACGAAATCATAATCACACGATTGCAAACAAACCATACCACGGGTGGGGTTCGAACCCGCGGTCCCCTTCAAAAACTCTGTTCACGTACACCGTAAGAGGAGCGAGTTAGCTGACAAAGTAACGTCATACTTTGTACAGACCGTAGCTTTGCTCGCTGATGCCATGACACAAGTCAGAAAGTCGCCTGCCGACAGGGAGACTGCGGCTTGACAACTGCTGTCCTCTACATCGGTGCAAGAGTTAGAGTGAAGGTTAGAACGGGTGTCCCCAGACTGAGTTTCACTTGTAACTGAGCGCTGATGGTCAGGAGGTGACGAGAGACGAGCTCTCTTATGAGGTTGGTCAGGGCAAGAGGCCGACTTCTGGAAGAACTGACTGCTACTGAAACCTTCTGTTTCCAAGGATTCCAAACACTGTACATACTCCGAGACAGAGTAGCACGTAGTGGACCCTAAGTGCACGCCCCTGAAGGGTACATCCACTCTGTTAAAGTCTACTTTCCACTTAGCTGGATCTAAGTGGATCTTAAGGTCTGCCATCGTCTTGAGACCAACAGGCAGATCGCCCGGGAAGACAATGTCATCGACTACTAGGAATTTTGCCGATAACCTGCGACCCCGGATCACGAACTCCAGTGTTGTACATCCACGTACCGTCACGGGAGGACCTGAGACTCTCCTCCGTGTCTGAATGCCATGCTGGCCGATGTCACGGAAGAAGGTGGAACAAGCTATGTTCACCACTGAGCCTGTACTGAGGAAACGTTTAACAGGTTTCCTGTGAACAGTGGACTCAACGAGAGGTCCACTAAGGTTGTCATACCGAGCGTGGAGGCATGACAAGCTGTCCATGTCCTCGGAGACACGGCTGCGAGGGGCTCCATGATTGGTGGCAAGGCTCGACTTCTTGGAGGGTGTAGTACGAGTCCTGGCACCATCATTGAGACACTCATTTTCCGCGCCGTCGGCAAGTGTGTTATTGCTCAGGGCAGTGAATGCATTGTGGACACGGACAGAATACAGCGACTTCGACAGGGTGACTACTTCTTTCTTTGATTTCTTGGGTGCGCCTCCTGCTTGCCCTGCTGTGCCGACAACATGCTGCACAACTTGTAGCACACATTGGACGTCTGTCCCGAGGTGTTGTGATACATACAAACACCCACCCTATACTGGGTACAGGGACGATGACGATCATTACGAGGGGACTTTGGATTATAACACTCCGAA
The DNA here is from genome assembly GCA_009830355.1 of Cherax destructor. NCBI lineage: Eukaryota > Metazoa > Arthropoda > Malacostraca > Decapoda > Parastacidae > Cherax > Cherax destructor. The sequence goes on from WNWK01004728.1 coordinate 93,422, forward strand.
CGGTAGTGTCCTCGCTTACCGCAACTGTAACAAGTCACCACATGCTTTGCAGGTGGTGCTGGCGGAGGTGTGTGCTGACAACACTTACCCTTAGTCGGAGGGTAGACTAACTACTTCGTTGTACTAGCCCGACTATTGTTACCTGACCGCCCATTAGTGCTCGGCTTGTTAGTCTTACTGGGCTTGGCAACTTTGAGTGATGACTGCCTAACAGCTGCGGCGAAAGTAACCGCTTGCTGCAGCTGCGATATTACTGTGGTGAAAGCCGGATAAACAGACACAGAAGTGTCGACTGAGTGGCACACTTTACCCTTTTTGCCAGGCGGCTTAGCGTTATCGATGGCTTCGTACGCACCCAGTACTGCGTGCTGGATGCCGAGCCTTAAAGCGTAAATTACTCCTTGGAGAATTGGCGGGGCATCTCTCCGCATGATGCCTACGGCGAGCATGGGAATAATCTTTAACTTTGATACTACCCGAGTCAGTGATCCACGCGGTAGAACGTATAGCATCCCCAAAGTCTTTCTATGCTTGCTCAAAACGCAAATGCATGCAAGGAGGCTCTCATGAGCTGACTGACACTCATTCAATACACTAGTGACGATATAGTGTCGGAATTCCTCCTTGAGGTTGGGCCAAGATTGCAAATTGCACACCCTGTCTAGACGCATGAAGGAACTGATATCACTTTTGGAAAGATCTACCGCAGCAGCAGCAGCACTGATGTACTGTGCATCAGTGCGGTGATCATGTCTTACCTTAACCGCCGTCTCGACAGATTGCAACCTCGTCTCTAACATTCTCGAGCTACCGTGCAACAGGAGGGATGGGTAGGTAAGACTAGCAAAAGCCACCGTTGCAAGAGCTTCGCTCTCCCCCCGAGTGGTCACGATGCCAGGGGCATCGTTGCAAGCGTCGACTGGAGCTGGACTAGTGGCACAGTCACTGCGTGTCTTAACCATAGCGTCAAATGTACGAACAAAAAAAAGAAACGAAGTAGGTAAATAGACGAGACCTAAAAATGGTAGGCAATTAACTAGAACTTAGCACGGAGTCAGAGAGAACACAACACCATGGTACTTGATAAACTGTTTATTTACTAAAATACTTTGAACACCAAATATAATTTAAAATAACAGAAATTTACACAAAACACTGAAGTATAGTGCAGGCTTGCTCAACAAACAGCTAAAGGTTGCAGGTGCTGGCAATTTGCAATTTAGAATGCAAAATTGATAATTGACTTGCAGCAAGGTAAGGTGACAAACATTGCACATTAGCAGAGTATGCAATAGTACCAAAAATAACAATAATTCACTGTATCAAAAAAATGCTAAATTACATAAAAAATAAAATTAATAAAATGCAAATAAGCAGGCACCTGAAAATTGCAATGACAGCAACTGGTGTTGTATTCTAGGTCAAATGCATAAACAATAGCAAAATGCAATACACACAGTGGAATAGACAATGGTAAAATACAATAAAGTCTTGGAGCAAGTAAATATGGATAACTGGAGAAAATAGGTTTCTAAGCACAAATTGTGTCAACTGCTAGCTATTAAAACTAAAAAGAACTCTGCGTAATAACACATGAAAACAATTAATGACTGAAGATGTGTAGGGGTGTCTACAATTTGTGGCTAGCTTGCAGAGGCAACAATCAAAATATAGCACACAGGAATAATTTTTAATCAACAGCAATTAACCCTTTGACTGTTTCGGTCGTATATATATGTCTTACGAGCCAATGTGTTTGACGTATTAAAACGCATAAATTCTAGCGGCTTCAAATCAAGCAGGAGAAAGCTGGTAGGCCTACATGTGAGAGAATGGGTCTGTGTGGTCAGTGTGCACCATATAAAAAAAAATCGGGCAGCCAGTGGTGCATTGTGGGAACGCCATTTCAGTAGTCCTTCTTCAGCATGCCTAGCGGTAAGAATTATCTGACTCCCCGGCGCATGTGGAACTCTTCTCTTCTCCAGTAATAGCTCTAACACAGTGATAGATCTAACACAGTGATAGATCTAACACAGTGATAGCTCTAACACAGATGAAAGTGTCTCTGAAGATTAATTTCATGGTTTTGAGGAGTTTGTGACCGAAAGCAATGCCCAGGATTCCAGAAGGAAGGAAGAAAGAAAGGAAGGAAGGAAGGAATAGATGAGAGGAAGGAAGGAAGGAAAGAAGAGACGAGAGGAAGGAAGGAAAGAAGAAGTAAGGAAGGAGGAAAGGAAGGAAGGAAGGAATTAAGAATGGAAGAAAGAAAGGAAGGAAGAGATGAGAGGAAGGAAGGAGCGAAAAAAGTAAGAAAGGAAGGAATGAAAGAAGAAAGGAAGGCAGGAAGGAAGAGATGAGAGGAAGGAAGGAAATAAGTAGGAAAGGAAGGAAGAAAGAAAGGAAGGAATGAAGGAAGAAAGGAAGGTAGGTAGGAAAAGAAGGAAGGTTGTGGGGGAGAAGACATGTGACCCCATTTGTGTTGACAGGCAGCCTTACCCTGACTCAGCAAATTTAGACCTCCACACACACACACACATCGGATGAAGACCAGCAGGACTTCAAAGTGACCTGGACAAGCTTGACATCTGGTCTAGCAACTGGCTTCTCGAATTTAACCCACCAAATGCAAAGTCATGAAGATCGGAGAAGGGCAAAGAAGACCGCTGACAGAGTACAGGCTAGGTGGACAAAGGCTACAAACCTCATCAAAGGAGAAAGACCTTGGGGTGAGTATAACACCAAGCACGTCTCCGGAAGCACACATAAACCAGATAACCGCGGCAGCATATGGGCGACTGGCAAACCTAAGATTAGCGTTCCGTTACCTTAACAAGGAATCGTTCAAGACACTGTATACCGTATACGTCAGGCCCATACTAGAGTATGCAGCACCAGTCTGGAACCCACACCTGGTCAAGCACGTCAAGAAACTAGAGAAAGTGCAAAGGTTTGCGACAAGGTTAGTTCCACAACTCAGGGGTCTGTCTTATGAAGAAAGGTTGAGGGAAATAGGACTAACAACACTGGAGGAAAGAAGGGTCAGAGGAGACATGATAACGACATACAAAATACTGCGGGGAATTGACAAGGTAGATAGTGACAGGTTGTTTCAGAGAGGGAACACAGAAACAAGGGGACACAACTGGAAGCTGAAGACTCAGATGAGTCAAAGGGATGTCAGGAAAGGAAGGAAGGAAGGAATTAAGAATGGAAGAAAGAAAGGAAGGAAGAGATGAGAGGAAGGAAGGAGCGAAAAAAGTAAGAAAGGAAGGAATGAAAGAAGAAAGGAAGGCAGGAAGGAAGAGATGAGAGGAAGGAAGGAAATAAGTAGGAAAGGAAGGAAGAAAGAAAGGAAGGAATGAAGGAAGAAAGGAAGGTAGGTAGGAAAAGAAGGAAGGTTGTGGGGGAGAAGACATGTGACCCCATTTGTGTTGACAGGCAGCCTTACCCTGACTCAGCAAATTTAGACCTCCACACACACACACACATCGGATGAAGACCAAGCAGGACTTCAAAGTGACCTGGACAAGCTTGACATCTGGTCTAGCAACTGGCTTCTCGAATTTAACCCCACCAAATGCAAAGTCATGAAGATCGGAGAAGGGCAAAGAAGACCGCTGACAGAGTACAGGCTAGGTGGACAAAGGCTACAAACCTCATCAAAGGAGAAAGACCTTGGGGTGAGTATAACACCAAGCACGTCTCCGGAAGCACACATAAACCAGATAACCGCGGCAGCATATGGGCGACTGGCAAACCTAAGATTAGCGTTCCGTTACCTTAACAAGGAATCGTTCAAGACACTGTATACCGTATACGTCAGGCCCATACTAGAGTATGCAGCACCAGTCTGGAACCCACACCTGGTCAAGCACGTCAAGAAACTAGAGAAAGTGCAAAGGTTTGCGACAAGGTTAGTTCCACAACTCAGGGGTCTGTCTTATGAAGAAAGGTTGAGGGAAATAGGACTAACAACACTGGAGGAAAGAAGGGTCAGAGGAGACATGATAACGACATACAAAATACTGCGGGGAATTGACAAGGTAGATAGTGACAGGTTGTTTCAGAGAGGGAACACAGAAACAAGGGGACACAACTGGAAGCTGAAGACTCAGATGAGTCAAAGGGATGTCAGGAAACATTTCTTCAGCCACAGAGTAGTCAGGAAGTGGAATGGACTAGAGAAAGATATAGTGGAGGCAGGAACCATACATAGTTTTAAGACAAGGTATGATAAAGCTCATGGAGCAGGGAGAGCAGAGACCCAGTAGCAGACAGCGAAGAGGCGGGGCCAGGAGCTGAGTCTCGACCCCTGCAACCACAATTAGGTGAGTACAATTAGGTGAGTACACACAGCTTCAAGCTTCTAAGTGCTAATTGCAGTTGATGGAAAGTGTCCAGTCATTATATATGTGTATATATATTATAAAACAATAGTAATAAACATTTTTTTTATTGTTGGTTTGTGTAAACGTTTTGTAAATATAATGATACTAATGTTTGTGTGATTATTGTGTTGCATACAACGAGTGTATATATATACATTGCAACTTACTTTGGTCTCACAGGCCACGCAAGTTACATGAAAAAATAAAATAGTGAAATAAAACAAGAAACCTATGAAAGGAAGTAAAGCAAAGTTTACCGGTGAGCGGCATTTGCCGCTGTTGCCATACGTGGCTCATTTTTTGCCAAATTTACACCTCTATATCTCGGAAAATGCTGATCGCAATTTTTTTTTTGGGGGGGCTTTAAAGAATTAGAAAAATAATCTTAACATTTTGATATGAAAAATAATTTTTTTTTTTCGAATATTTTGAGACCCCAGGAGACACTTCAAGATTTGGGGTTGGGACAGTCAAAGGGTTTAATGATAAGTTGGTATACAAGTTGCAGAATATTATGCTGGAATGCAGGGCGCAAAAATGACAGTGCTAAATTTTAATACTGCAGAAAAAAAAATGGCAGAGTGCACTAGGTGTACTCTGGCTCCAGCAGAGTGCACTAGGTGTACTCTGGCTCCAGCAGAGTGCACTAGGTGTACTCTGGCTCCAGCAGAGTGCACTAGGTGTACTCTGGCTCCAGCAGCTGACTGATAACAACTGAACAATTCACTGGAGGTATGGCTTCAGCAATGGCTGTATTGAATGCCAGAACAATTAAATAATGTCACATATGCTAGGTAAGTCACTGTTAACTTTGAATGTAGAAGGAGGTGCGGAGAGAGATAAACAGTTATGGAGAGCGGAAGGTACTGAAGCTATCAACGGTGCACTGGTAACTCTAGGTAAAAAGCGATACACGCCTCGCCTCGTAGCACTTGTAGACTGCTATGGGGTCTTCAATGGCATTAGAAAATATCGGGCAATGCTTAGTGTGTTTACGCTGCTGGCAAGCGTGTCTGGACGCACTGACTGGCTGAGGCTTCAGCACACAGAGGAGAATAAAACGTTCACTGCTCTGAATGAACTTTGCAAGGTAATACTTAGATGGGACTGCAAACACTGATGCAAGAAAATTTACTGTAAATCATTCACTAGGGAAAATCAAGAAAATAATGCCAATAACGAAAAAAAATAACTGCACTAGCTGGATGATGCGTGAAGTTAGGTACTTGTAGGCATGATGTGATGAACCCCAGACCACTTCAGACAGCTTAGGGCCGAAACTGGTCTGGCTAGGTGGTTAAGCCAGCCGGGTTCCCACGTGGTCAAGCCGGGTAGGACTTCTTGAAGAAAACTGGTAGAACAGCAACACACACCGACGACGAGCTGGATACAGGAGCCTAGAATTTAGCAGGGAGAGTAAGAAGAGACGAGTGTGGGCTGGCATCGCCCAGGGTAGCCGCACCCCAAGGTAGGCTTGCGTGGGCTCAAGTGGCCTCACGTGGGCTCACGTGGACTCGTGTGGGGGAAACACACACCAAACGACCTCACCTCTACTTGTTGAAGCATGAGGAGCATAGGGATTCTGTAGAAGGCAAGAGAAGGCTGCAGAGAAGCACTGAGATGCTGCAGGGCAGGAGACAAAGTGTACACATAACTGCTGAGGCTGGAGATGACGCCGTGACGCCTGTGTCCGGATTTTGCAGGAAAATCATGGACGAGGGCCTGTCTAAGCCACCAAGGAGACTCTGAATAGCTGCTAACTTGGTGAGCCAGCGGATGCATCAGATGAACATGGGTGATGTGGTTCCCCTCCACCCCAAGAACGAAGGCTCACTCTTCCGCCGAAAAACCGATGCCACCACTGTTATTGCCGTTATGCCACTGTTATTATGGCATCAGCGGTATAAGTGACAAGTCTTACTTGTAGGTTACTTGCGGGGGTAGCGTGGAAGGGTTGAAGGAACTCGGTCGATAGACTAGCTTCTGGTTTATTGAACAAGTGGGAAAGATGTTGATCCTAGGAGGAGAGGCCGACAAGTGAGGGCGAGTGGGCATCGCGTCTCACTGACCTGGGCAGGCCTAGTGAGGGCAGCACTGTAGTGCCGCAAGATTTGAACTCAACTGGCAGACAGCATAGGCTGTCTATGCAGACAGTACAGGCTGTCTACAGTAGTAGCATAAACTGTATTGTGTTAGCACCTGTATTAAAACAAAAATTGTGCAGCACTGTGTATTTAGAGGTAGGTTGTGTTAGGTTAGTAATAGTGTCATTACATATGGTGTCTGTACTTAATGCACTGGAATTGTGCCAGTAAAGATTCTTTCCTCATAACCAATATCATTGTACCATAATACTCCTCTTCAAGGAGGTTCCTTGCTGCAGAGAAGAGCCTATTTGTCTGAGGAATTGAACCAATTGGTCTCTTCCTCCTACCACTCCTAATTACCCCCAAACCTCCCCTTCCCTGTCTCATCCTCCCCATCCCTCCTTACCCAATCCTCTTTCTCTCCCCATCCCTCACCTTTCCATTTCCTGTTTTCAGCCATTGGGGTTCTTTCCTCAGGCATTCTAGTTACTAGGTTCCTTCCATTGAGGTCTCTGGTTATAGTATAGTTTGTTGTTGACTCTTGATAGTCTGGAGATCCTGATCTCTCTGTTCTACCGGCCTCTTTAAAGGGGGCTACATGGCGCGGTGAAGAGGCTATTGGTGTGACGAATTAGACCAGTTGGTCTTCTTCCTCAGGCCGAAGCATATTACCCCTAAATCCCTCCTTCCCTATCCTACCCTCCCCATCACCTCTTTCCCTTTCCTCCTCCTCTCCCCATCCATTCACTTTCCCTTTCTTGGTTCTGTCTTTGAGGTTGTTCCCTTAGGCTTTGTAGTTTCTAGACCTGAGAAGGGATTCCGGGGTCCATCTCCTTTCGTTGAGGTCCTTTGTGGTAGTTTAGTTTGCCATGGAATCTGGATCATCTAGAAATCCTGATCCCTCTCTGGTCTACCGGAGGAAAGGCTTCTGGTGTCTTTCAGGTGACGGGTGTGTCTCTGGAGGCTCCCTGTCGGATTCCAGGAGGTGGTGGCCTAAGGGGGTATGCTTTGTGTTGGTTTTCTGACTGCCCTCCCTTTTGTCCACCATGGTGGCTCGGTAGATGTGAGGTTGCTATACTGGATTCCTGGTTTACTGGCTTGAAGGGTAGGGTATGACACGGGTTCCATGTCACATCTGCATTACCAGCTTTGCTGAGGTTGTCCTCTTGGGCACGGAAGGGAAGACTTGTGGTCCTTTCCCCCTGGGAGCTGCCCCTCCACACTCCCCACTTTTTTCCTTTTTTTTCTTTGTTATTTCCTTTTTTTCTTAAGAACAAAAGAAAAGAGAGACTTAACCATGGAGTCCCATGTACCTCTTCCTCCTGGGCTCTTTCAAGTAGCAACACCCTCTGACGACCATGCCTTGCTATCACACCATTCTTTGGATTTTTCTACTGACCTGTATATTCTGTGGGTGACATTTTGTCCCTCACTCCAGATACAGAGGCTCGGCCTGGTTCATGTGACACCTCTGACCTCCACACATCTTTGACTATGCTTCTGGAATCTTCCCTTATGGTTCAACGGTTTTCAGATCGCATGTCCACTTCAAAACAGACCACCTCCATTACTGTATCTAAAGGACCACCACCTTCTTCTGATGACACAATTTCGACTAACCACCACCACCACCACCACCACCACCACCACCACACCACCACTACCACCACTCACCACCACCACCACCACCACACCACCACCACCACCACCACCACCACTACCACCACTCAATTCTACCATAGAGAGAATTAAAGTCTAGATATAAAGTATGCATACTCAATTAATTCTTTAAAATATTCACACATTACCTACAATTCCATTAAAATTTACGCTCACACACTCACTCTCTCTCTCACACACACATACACACACAGTTGAAGACTCAGATGAATCACAGGGATGTTAGGAAGTATTTCTTCAGTCAAAGAGTGGTCAGGAAGTGGAATAGTCTGGGAAGCGATGTAGTGGAGGCAGGATCCATTCATAGCTTTAAGAAGAGGTATGATCAAGCTCATGGCTCAGGGAGAGTGACCCAGTAGAGGCCAGTGAAGAGGCGGGGCCAGGAGCTATGAATCGACCCCTGCAACCACAACTAGGTGAGTACACACAAACACACACACACACACACATACACACACACACAGCAACAAGGGGACACAGTTGGAAGTTGAAGACTCAGATGAATCACAAAGATGTTAGGAAGTATTTTTTCAGTCACAGAGTGGTCGGGAAGTGGAATAGTTTGGGAAGCGATGTAGTGGAGGCAGGTTCCATACATAGCTTAAAGAAGAGGTATGATAAAGCTCATGGCGCAGGGAGAGTGACCCAGTAGCGGCCAGTGAAGAGGCGGGGCAAAAGTTGTGACTCGACCCCTGCAACCACAACTAGGTGAGTACAACTAGGTGAGTACACACACACACACACACACACACACACACACACACTCATACACTCATACTCACATATACACCTACTCAGACAAACCTAACCTAACATATTAGATCATAAATCCCTCCCCTCCACCACACACCTATTTTTATTTTTACACAAAGCTGAAGGAGCTAGAGCATCCTAACAGGATAAAAAATGGGATCTCAAAAGGGAGGACGTAAAGGCAAGGGAACTGAGGATGGTTGGTCTGAAAAGGAAGAATGGGTAGAACGGCTCAAGAACAAAATGGATCAAGAATGGGAAAAAAGGATAAATGAGCTTTACAGTAACATGTTAGAGAAGATATCTGCAGAGAGCAAAAAGTGGGAATCGCGAGCTGTAGTAGCTGAGGCAAAGATACAAAGACTGGAGGAAGAAATGGATGTGCTGAAGCAAGATATAAAGATGAGGTCCGAAAGGAGTAAGGTGACTGAAATGGGAACATCAGTAGGCAGGGAGGGGACTGAAGGAGGGGATGGAGCTAAGTCTTTAGCAGACGTACTATCAGGTCATCAGAGTGTCCAGGAGATGATAAGGGAAACAACAAAGGAGATGCTTAAATCAGATCCAGAGATATTGAGAGAAAAGAAATGGGAAGAAGAGAGGGAGAGGTCAATAATTATTCATGGGCTTCAGGAGGCTGAAGGGAAGACCTATGATGAAAGAAAGCATTGGGAGGAAACAGAGATTAAGAGCATCATTGCAATAACAGGAGAGAAGGACATGTCTCAGGTAAAAAATTTTCACAGACTTGGGGGGTATTCGAGGGGAAAAAATCGACCAATCAAATTGACATTCAAGACAGAAGTGGTAAGGAACAGGGTACTACAACAGAAGCCAATGTTAAAAGAATCTCAGGAATATCAACAAGTGTTCCTCAATCGAGTTTGATCACGAAAAGAAAGGGAACAACTGAAAGTGAGAGCAAGACGAAATCAGTGGAAAGAAAGAGAGACAGGACAGTCAACGACAGACAGGAAAGAACAGCCTCTGGGGGAACATCAAACACATATGCTTTTAGAAACCCCTCAACCCCTGTCACCACATATCAACCAAACACAATAACCACAAACAAACCACACATCATAGCCCCCTCCCCCCTAAGCACTAATTTCACAATCACAGCAGCTTCCCATAATCTGCCCTGCCTCCCACCTCCCCAGCCTGCACCTTCCACTCCCATCTCCCAAAATACAGTAATGGAAAGGAAGCTAAAGGTATGGTACACTAATGCAGATGGAATAACAAATAAGAGTGAAGAGTGGCAAGAACGAATCACTGATACATCACCTGACATCATAGCACTAACAGAGACAAAACTTACAGGGATGATAACAGATGCAATCTTTCCACCTGGATATCAGATCCTGAGCAAAGACAGAGAGAACAGAGGAGGGGGAGGAGTAGCACTGCTCATCAAACACCAGTGGAGTTTTGAGGAAGTGGGAGGAATGGACAGAAGGGAAACAGAAGACTTCATTGTTGGAACACTTCAGACTGGGGGTCCAAAGGGGATGATAGCAGTGATGTATAACCCACCATTGAACAGCAGGAGGACAAGAAGAGAGTATGATGTGCACAATAGGGCAATGGTGGGTACACTAGCTGAAGTGGCAAGGAGGGCTCATATGGGTAGGACAAAATTACACATAATGGGGGATTTCAATCATAAAGAGATTGACTGGGAAAATCTAGAGCCACATGGGGGACCAGAAACGTGGAGGGCTAAGATGTTGGAGACTATATTGGAGAACTTCATGCACCAACATGTTAGAGATACAACCAGAGAGAGAGGCTGGATCTCATATTCACCTTGAATAGCTCAGACATAGGGGATATCACACACGAAAGACCCCTTGGCGCTAGTGATCATGATGTCCTGAGTTTTGAATACCTTGTAGAGTTATAAATGGAGAATGTAGCAGCGCAGGAACAACGAGAGAAGCCGAACTTCAAAAAAGGGGACTACATAGGAATGAGAAGTTTCCTGCATGAAGTGCAGTGGGAAAGAGAACTAGAAGGAAAGACAGTAAATGAAATGATGGAACTAGTGACCACTAAGTGCAGGGAGGCAGAGGAGAAGTTCATACCAAAGGGTAACAGAAAAAATAGTAAGACCAGAGTGAGCCCATAGTTTAACTGGAGGTGTAAAGAGGCTAAAGCCAAGTGTGCTAGAGCATGGAAAAGGTATAGAAGGCAAAGGACTCAAGAAAACAAGGAGTTGAGCAGAAGAACCAGAAATGAATATGCTGGGATAATGAGAGAGGCCCAGAGGCAATACGAGAATGGCATAGCATCAAAAGCCAAATCTGAACCAAAGTTGTTATACAGTCATATTAGGAGAAAAAAAACAGTCAAGGACCAGGTAATCAGGCTGAGGAAAGAAGGAGGGGAGCTCACAAAGAATGACCAGGAAGTATGTGATGAACTAAACACAAGATTTAGAGAAGTATTTACGGTAGAGACAGGGATGCTTCCAGAAAATCGTGGAGGTAGGGTGCACCAGCAGGTACTGGACACAATACACATAACCAAGGTAGAGGTGATGAAACTGCCAGGTGAACTAGATACATCAAAGGCGGTGGGCGCAGATAACATATCTCCTTGGATACTGAGAGAAGGAGCAGAGGAACTGTGTGTGCCGATAGCAACAATCTTCAATAAATCTATCGAA